>JADDOH010004403.1:0-131680 GCA_016648135.1 Agrypnia vestita
AAAGTATGTACCATTGCTATCTATGCACATTTGCCATCTCATAGGTAGTTCATCGATCCCTTTACTAAAAAAACCATTCGGACGGGAATCAATAAAATCTTTGAAGGCGGTTTGGACTGCCCCATCGGAGTTGACTTTTTTCCTTTGCAAGAAGTTATCCAAATTTAGAAAAAAATGGTAATCTGTTGGGGCAAGGTCCGGAGAGTACGGTGGATGTCTTAGACATTCCAATTGAAGCTCCTCTAATTTGGTAGCCGTATGTTGTGCAGTGTGTGGTCTAGCGTTATCATGAAGCAGCAGTGGCCTAGAGCGATTAACCAGCCTCGGTTGTTTAGCAGCTAGCTTTTCCATCATGGTTTGCAGTGCTGACAATAGACATCTGCCGTAATCGTCTGGCCAGATTTAAGAAAGCTGTAGTGAACGACACCAGCACTAGTCCACCAAACGCTCACAAGTACCTTTTTTGGAGTCAATTTTCGCTTGGGGCATCTTTTGGCTGGTTCGGCAGGGTTCAGCCATTACGATGAACGCTTCCGATTATCGTATAGGATCCTCTTTTCATCACAGTAATGATTCGATTTTAAAATCCCTTCATTATTGGTGCCGGGTTTATTATGCAACGCCGCTTCCACGCGCGTTTGTTGTTTGCGTCACTCACATTCGTGAGGGTACCCACCTTCAAGCTTTTTTTCACCTTCCAATTCTTCATGGATTACAACCTTTTTATCCACTAACCAAAACCCCCTGCCTTTAGCTAACTCGGAATTGGTTTGCGATGGATTCCGCTTCACAAGGCCTTCAATTCTTCATTATCCCTTTGGTCATCCGGCCGTCCACGGGGCTTGTTCTGCAGGTCGAAATTTCCAGAACGAAAACGTTGGAACCAAAAACGCACTGTGTTTTCTTTTGCGGCACCGTCGCCATACACATCAATAATCCTTCGAGCCGTTTCTGCAGCACTGGTGCCACGGTGGAACTCGTACTCGTAAATAACGCGATATTTCAAGTTTTTCATTTTGTAAACTGGGTCTCGCAAAGAAAAAAACAATTGAGGAAAAAACAAATGAATTATAATTTTCAAAACACAAATACATGAGTAAATAGCTGTAAAAATTTGGATTTGGAATTCCTAACCAAAGAGAAGATATTTGAGATCAAATTTGCCAGTACGGTAAAACGTCAATTTCATATGTAAGGACCTAATATTTATGTGCTGCATAACCAAGAAGAATAATTTGAAATACGTTTCACGTGTGGCAAAATATAAGACCTTTTTAAAAACAAAAACGAGTGTATTCATTTTTCTACATGTTGCACAAGGACACTAAAGTGTTATCAGTTCTGCCGCAACATGATCCACCCCTGCCTAGCACCGCCGGTGGAGCGCACAGCTAGGTGGGTACCCAGTTAAGTGTTTATCTTTTTCATGGTATCGAGTGTCTATGGTATAATGCAACATGCGACGGTTTTTTGCGATCTTATTGAGTCGCCAGGGGTCGGCAAGCGGCGGGCGGCGGGCCGGGACGGGGGAGGCGGGGAGCAGTGGGTCCAGGGGGGGAACTCTATGTACTGGAAAGTCATAAAGTTATGAATTTATTCGATGCAGATTTTAATGTGTCGACCAAGATTTAATGTGTCCCGTGATTTGTGCGCGGGGCTTGCATCAAAACAATGACGAAGAGAAGGTAAACTTCATACATTGATACTAACCATATTTTAGTACCTGATTAACCAGATCTTTCACGTATTTTGCGGCCACTCTCACTTTGTGGTGCCATTGACACTTGCGTCATATATATCATTCTTACCATTCTCATTCTTTCGCTCACCATGCCCAAACCACCTGACCAATATGTCATTAATATTGAAAATGAAACGCAAAATCATCATATTAATTGGCGTTTTATTTCTTTGGAATGTTCTATTTTATCAACTTCCAACCAGCAATATATGCCAGGTAGCGTCGCACGACAAATGCTTTCCAGCTATGAAACGTAGCGGACGTGTGTCACCGTCGGAAAGGTACATTTGCGCATTGAATGTCTCTTTAATATGCACTCCTTGTATGTGCAAGGTATGCATATTAAATATATATACAACTTCCAAAAATTTGGTTGATGTGGTACTATATTATGGGTGGAATTGTGAACGTTAAATTATGTAAAGTGATCACTTAAGTCAGCCACACGGTAGGTCGTAAGTCCTATGGACTTGAATGTATCTGATTGGGTATTTGTTTACGTAAATTGGTAAAGTTAAACTGTACTGCGGTAGAATTTCTAAAATGTTAATAATGGCGATTTTATTTTTTCAAATATTTACACAAATTATCTCAGTTTTTCGTATGCAAGACTCACGCACTAAATAACGTACGAAGTCTAACTGTCAAAAGATTAATTAAAATTTCAAACATGCTGAGCAATATATATTTTTGAGTTCGCGGTTGCGTTGGTAGCTATAAATGCGCGCTAACGAGACACAGTATTTTCTTGTTGCGTCCTAATCGCGGCAGCGCGCGCATTTACACTCGCATTCACGTCTTTTGAATATGTCTTTCGTGTCAGATTTTACCGCAATCCCTTTATGTACGAAGCATATTCGGCTATCAAATTTATTCAATTTAAGGGTAACAAGCTTTTTGATACCCAACACGTTGTAAACCACCCCTCGAAAATATCGTTACGCTGATCTTGATCATCCCTCATTTTTTCCGTGCGAATTTTTGTGTAGTCAACATTCCATTTAATAAATTTACGAGAATATGACGTCACGTCAGCAGGCTCGCATCCCTGTCACCCCTGGTATGGCCGGCACATCCCTTTAAATGTGTGACTTATGTAACGGACGCCCCCCTCATATGTCAAGCAGATAGGGTAACGAACAAAATAATGTGTGTTTACAAAGCTATGTAATCGGATGTGTAATCTGTTTAAATAAATGATTACCTTCCCAAATAGTTGATCATTTACAGGAGCCACCTAATTTACACGAATTTATTTTACTAAACTAATGTATATATTTACAATATTTTTATGTATCTACGTATATGTTCTGTGAACACAATTACCGGATTTTGTCCACAGGAGAATAATCATTATACTTGTTAGATTAGATAAATTATTATACTTGTTATTTGTATCGGAGGGATAATATATATTATCACTCCCTAGCCACGAAGGAATGGGTGAAAACAGTAAAAAATAATTAACGATTTATTAATTAATGATTAATTAACTATTCAATGTACAAAGTCACATAAAACGAATTAAACTTAACGCTATTCTTTGAATCAATATTTTGCAGTATATCACTCGTAAATGAACACTTTATTATTGCTATTCTCGCTCATAGTATTTATCGCATTTATTTTAAACGACAGTTAGGTATTTTGTTCGATTATTCGCTTTATTTGTCGCTTTGCAATTTACGACTGGCCACACTGGACGTCGTTCCGCGCGTACTTCACGGCCGGTTTCGCACCGAAAGAACTATCAAACACGACAACTCTTGCGCCGCGGCCTGGTTCCATATTTATACCCGAAAATGCTGGTATTTTCGTACTTTCTAGATTATTCTATTCTATTTACGAGACGGTTCTCGTTGCTTCTCGGTTGTACCAGGCGTTTCTAGACGATAGTAGACGTTTTCTGAAGGTTTTAGATCACCCTAGGTTGTTGATAAATTATAGAAATCTCACAAAGACGACGCTATATATGTGAGAAATATGTAGATATGTATAGGTGTGTATAGCATTATTCCTTCAAATATTTGTAAAAAGACAGATAAAGAACATATTATATACAATCTTCGAAAATTTGATAATGCGTGGATGTTCTTATGGTGGAATCGGCGAACGTTGCACTGTGTAAAGTGAATCCCTAAACCAGTTAATACAGCTCATAAGCCTTTTGGTCAACCTATATAGGCTTTCATACATGTTTCCCATATAAATAAATAGCTTCGTCTCTGCGAGACGTCTATAATTTATCTTAATTATTGTATTACATTTAAAATAATAAATATACACTAAATTCTTCCCGATAATTAAAATACAAAGTGCCTAACTACTCGCGATGTGTAGTATGTACATACCTATATTAAAATATCGTATTGTTGACTGGAATTCTGGGGAAAAAATGTAAATTTTACATCTCATTATATTCCTAGCGCAGTTTTTACAGTTTTATTTAAATTTTAATCGGTCAGAATATTCAACAGGTCGTTTTGTTGCTTGTAGCATAAACTTCGGGGATTATTCTTGATTCACTATTAAATAGAAAGTAGGTACTCTTTAACTGAAATATCGACAGTTACAGTTATACCTAGATAAACACGGCAGAATAGCCCAAAAATATAGATGAACGGCCATGAAGATATGAGGACTTTATAAATTATTTAATTAATAAAACGAATCCTGTAGTACGCATGAGAAGCATACGTTTTACAGAAACTTTATTTTTAAAATCAGTTAAATAGTTACAGATTGGAAATGTTCAGAGATGAACTTTTATTATTTTACTAGCTATAAATCGTGAAAAACTTGTAAAAACAGCGCTATCTAGCGTAGCTTGGCGTCATGGTAGCGTTTTTCATGAACATTTGTTACATAGAGAATTATGTATTTTGATACATACATAATATTTCTCATTTGACCGTATAATTGCATGCGGTTGGTACTCGAATATTATAAAATAAAACGTAAATTAATCAATGACATCATGAAAAACAATATTTTGTGTAGTGGAAAATAAAAAAAGAGGATACAACGTGAAACAAAAAATAACAATAAATATTATTAGTGGAATTATTAAGCTCCACGATACACTCGTAAATACTCGAATGTATACGGTTATTCCACTAATTCCTCGATCACAATTGCACAGTAAGTCGATTCGGTGCTGAATATTCAATATGTTCCGAATTATTTACCAGTTCTATGCAATCTAGGCAACGGTGAACAGACGTCATTAGAAGTTTGAATATCCGCATAGAAAGGAGTTTAAATTTGAATCTCTCTATTGGCAGAGAGCAGAAACACTTGTAGCGCAATTGTACGAAAGTTAAATACAATGGATGAATTTCATTAATATATCTTCTGTTCTACTTTTTCTGTGAGATTTTGAGCCAGCTACTTGTCAAGTCGTTCACAATGGCTATGGCAGGTGAAAACAGCTGTCACATTGTCAAAAGTAATTTTTGACGAGCGGAAAGTAATTTTGTTGTAAAGAAGCAGGCAAATAATTTCGATGAATATATTAATGTAATCCCTCCCCTGCCATGCATCAACACAAATCTTCCAAATAAATTAAACCTGCAATAATACTTCTCTAGTAGCACATCGGAAATATACTGTTTCGGAGGTAAGTTTGTAGAGTGATTGTGCCCCCATAGGGCATAAAATATCGTCAGGAGATGTTAAAAACCGGGAGAGGGTGCGCGCTCGAAATTTATCACTCGGTTCTACTGACAACAAAACTATGGAACACTTTGGAATCGTCTAGAACGCTCCACAAGTCTTTCGTAGGTAATCTCTGGAAAGTTTCACAAGCCTCTTAAAACGTCTAAACTAAACACTAAAAAAAAAAGGCAGTTATAATTAAATCTCGAAGTAATTTACCTATAAATTCAAGAGACCCACTGTGGGTGAGTCATTCGTGACGTTTAACCAACGCGATATTAGCAACGCAGCGCAGAGGAGTATGAGCGCACCTATATTCAAGCGATAATAAATAAAGTTCCTAATGGCGGCGAGAAGTTTTCGTTCGTGCGAATATTGAGCGTAATTTACTAGAAAGTGATCGAAGCAATAAACACGTCGTAAAATGGTGTGAATTATGAAACAATGTAATAATAAGTCTATGAAATATTCTGGAAGCATTTAGTGACTACAAATTTAAAAGTTTTAAATGTTTTAGTGCTTTTCATTTGCCTCTTCCACAGCCTCGTTCTGTGACAATATATATATATATAAAATAATCATATATCATAATAAGCATATAAAATAATCGATAAAATGCATCATTAGTAGATATGCATATAGCACATTACATATTTAAGGTTTATATTACGATCGTTCGATATATTTAGGTATTGAAATAAAACGGATATTTTGTACGAACTGTAAGGGTGAGTGATTCAATTGTCGACGTTTCGATAATTCCACGAGAAGACGCTGTATTACTCCAGCGAAACGTCGCATTTTCCACATCCACACATTCGTATAAAATATCCGTTTTATTTCAAAATACCTAAATTGTACAGCATACTCTCATTGATAACCTAATATGGTTAATGGGATCTCACCATAAAAAAATATGAAACAATAAATAAAATAAAACAAGAGAGGACCATATGTGGGGTATAAAAGCAAAAAAGCACAAAAAAGCAATATCAAAAAAATTTAAAAAAAGTTTTGAATGCAGTCACCGAGGATTATTAACTTAAAATGTTCTGAATTCTAAACTTTATGTATCTATCCCTTCTTAATTCATGTTTGCTATAAATATATAGGCTATGTTTCCTAAAAAATCTCGAATTCAGTACATTTATTATAAATTAGTAATCCTCGATGACTGCATTCAAATTTTTTTTTATTATATTGCTGCCTTTACTTTTATACCCCACATATGTGAAGGTAAAATAATTTAAAAAAAGATTTTTCAGCCCTGGTTCTGATGATTGACGACTGTGTGTAGTGTGTGTTAATTTTTCAACATTCCGAGTTCACCAGTGGGATATTAATTTTTTATCGCGATACAGCACCCGCCACGCGACTGTACAGACGCTTCGTTCCGGGTGACGGATCCCGTCTTCGGGGCGTTTAATGGTAATGCGATGCAAGGCGCATGCGCCACGTCCGTGCGGGCGGAAGTCGGAGGAGCGGGGATGGCGGGGTGAGGATTGTTCAGACAATAAAGCACGGAGAACAATCTAAAGGGATATGTTCATTTAAAAAACAAATGGGGTGTTAGTTGTTCGAGCTTAAGGCGCGTTCTGATGGTGTCATCAATTCCGTTCCACGCAATTACATGCCCTTATTTATAAAGTCAGCAAATCAAAAGTTTTTAACCACAATAAAGTCAATTTAAAAAAACAAATGGTTTTCTATTCGTGAATTTTCAGCTTCAAAATCTTGCAATTATGTCCCGTGATTTTTCACGGGTTTCTGCCAGTAATTTATTAGAAGTAACGAAGTAGAACTTGTTAAGTAACAGATGCACGCTACTGAGACATGTGGCGGCAATTTAAAAATAAATATACACATTTTATTTAAATAAAAACTCGTTGTATCATGAAATTGCAACATATACAAAATTCTATGATGTTTAAAATAAAAAATATGGAAATAACAGTCCGAAATTCGTAAACTTAATGGTGAACGTGGCATAGAGATAACTCGCTCTCCCGACAAGAAAAACGTTCAGATTCGAATTCCGGTGGTGAGCAAATATTTTTTACATTTAAATATTATAGTAAATGTCTCCATCTTTGAAATTTAACTGTAAGACTTCATTTTCAAGGAAATAATACATGTATTATTTAGTTCCTTTAATTTTATATCACGCCTAGATTCATTCATTTAATCTTACGTCACACGGTGTAAAATCTAGAAAATTTTCTTATACACTCATTCATCTTTTTGGTTATATGGATCTATTATGATAATGCTTTAAATTTTTTCGATTTTGGCGGTTCTGTTTATAAACAGTGATTGCTATAATTCGAACACGGATAATTGACATAATACAGTTAGATAACAGAGAAATCGACTCCTGTCTTCGACATACACAGTTAGACTTCATCTTCAATGAAATAATACATTTATTATTTCCTCCAATTTTGTAACACGCCTAGTTCCGTCTCATCTTACGCCACGCGGTGTCTAAAATCTCGACAATTTTCTCGTACACTCGTCCGTGACATTACGTTACCGCTATGAACACACAATCTGCCGTACCCACAACAGCCGCACATGGCGTCCGCGTTCATTTCGTGAACAATAATTAGTTTTAGGCACGCTTTGCGCCACCATTATTCTTTCTCAACGCATCTGTCAGTGGTTCGTTTGCCGCCAAATGCAGGCCATAGATAAAATATTATTGATATGTGGATTTCTTGTGCAAAGGTGCCTACTCAAATATCCCAGGTGCGAGGGCGAATGGGTTCTGCGCAGACCGGAGAAGGCCCGCGGACATGTTTTTTTTTTATTGCCAGGTGTAGTAGAGTGTGGAAAAAGGAATAATAAATATAATTCAATCCTTACATCCGGCCAATTATTTCAATGTGTGCGATTATGAGTCGCTTGAAGCGGAGCATGGCACGCGATACCAACATGACGATGTGTTTATTGTATTACATTATGTACCTACTTCCGAAGAAGGTATTACGTAATGGGGTAGTTAACCATTTATTACAGAGAAAAATATTATGTAAATATATATAGGGTTTCTCATAGCTAGAAGCAAAAACTTAACAGTTGGATTCCTGCCGTGATAATTGATAACTTGTCAACCATTGATGACTTATTCTATAATCAAGAGGTCACACCTCTTCGACGTTCTCAAAAATAATTTTTATCTAGTAACTTGACTTTTCAAGAACAATTTGAGCCATTTAATATATCAAAAATTGGCCGAGTTATAACAATTTGAAGCTAGTGGGGTGGTAGGTGAATTTTTAAACGAATTTGATTATTCTTTTGCGTTTTTCTCGAAACCGCTTTTTTCAGACTGGTAGATAAAATATACAATAATTATTGGACTGATTTCGTTCAAATTTTGCACATATCTTATTGAATAATCTACGACGCAGCATACGATTTATTTTTTAATAAAATGCACAAATAAAACAAATTTCAATTCAATATATAACAAGAAAATTATTAATATTTTTATTTCACTCAAAACCTTGTGAAATGATAATCTCTACCAGCTGCACGCCTTTAATTATTAATGATGCAAATTGTGAGTGACCACAAGCTGTATGTATCGATTACTTTATACCTGCTCCTTTACCGTTTAAGACCAATAGCTGTCAAGTAGCTATTCAGTGAGCAGGGCAGCACATTTTCAGGGTTTCACGTATACTGAAAATATGTAGACACATTTCATCCTCAACATTTCGTGACAATCTTCCACCCAATTATGAAATTCTTGTGACCTATGACCGACTGAAAATATAATCGTGAAAACACGATTGCCCGTTAAAGAAGGCAACATTGCAAAATATCGAAATAAATTCTTATGTAATATCGACATAAATGGTGATCCAAACTGAAATATAATTTTAGATATTGTTATATTTTTGTAACGTAGTTCCTTAACGCGGCTTGCGGTAGGAGTTGACTGGTAGAAATCGACACGTAAGGAAAAAGCGTTATGCCCCCTCCATGCGTCGTGATTCGAGTAGACGAGCATCGTGCGCGACAGGTTGTAAAACCTTAATACTGAACGCGTGGAAATTTAGTTAAAACTTATTTGTTTTAAATCATACGCGATTTACATTGTCTCATTATTTCCATTTTGCAATGAAGATTCAAGAAATGGAAACAGCAACATGTATGTGTAATACAAACTTAGATACGAGTACAAAGTACCTTTTACTGTTTATAACGATGTCGAAGTAGTTATTGTAGCTATTTATATATCCCCAAATCAAAAGATTGAAGATATTACATTATTTATATCACGCATCTAGACCGCACAAGTATTTTTTTCTTCCAGAGTTAGAAACGTCATATGTGGCATCTAGCAAATAAAAATTAAAAATATTAACTAAGATAAAATTATGGAAGTCTCACAGAGACGAAGCCATTTGTTTGGGAATTAAGTAAAAAAATATATATACTGGTCTGTAATAAAAAATTGAAAATAATAATTTTTAGGTATATTCTAGTATATATGTTAAATAATTCGGAAGAATATCATATATGTATATCTCCCAACTCCTCAGATTTATTGCATCATTTAGGCTTATTTTTGCAATGTCTTATTCAAAAATGTGTTTTGATTCCTTAAATTGTGTTAACTAAAGTTTTATTTTTTCTGTGATTTTCTAAATTTATTTGTATTGTGCACTTTTAAAGGATTTTTGGCCGTGTATATCAACAAAATATAAGTGATACTTGGTAATGAAATAAATATCACAAATTTCAAATTTGTCAAGACGATGCACGAACAGATTAACCAGATACTTGAAGATGGAAGATGTCCCGTTGGAAGCCTCAACAACCGTCGAGCTTGCACACGAAGATGTACGAATGTGGATGAGGCGAGAGTTGCATGTCAGGACAGAAGAGTGTTGCGCTCTATCCTCTCTGCTTACCCCCACGGGGAAACGGCGTGATGGTAAATAAGCAAGTTTAACAGTGATGAGTTGGGTCACCCTTTATTTATATCGTGTCTCAATTTAGCCAGAGTGGGAGCGTGTCTTGCTCAAGTCAACAATAACAAATTGACCTCCCGTCAATGGGTTAATGACAATTGAAGAAGCGATTGTTACTTCAGCAATACGTGGGGCTGCGCGACCTCGAACGTCCCGTACGTCACGTGACGTCACAGTGTCCCAATCGGGGACGTGAATGTGACATTGGCCAATTATTACATTATGTATGTATTTCAATGTCCGAAGGTCGGACGGCGAGATAACAATATCGTAACGCCGTAAAAAGGTTACATACAGAATTGGTGTGAAAAAGTGCTATTGTTTGGAATTATATGAAAATTATTATGAAGAAAGGAATTGTGAAAAATAGGTTAAAAATAAAATATTTCCAAGAACACAAAACTGGATTATATCTACACATTATTCCAGAGATATTAATTATACAGGGTGTATGTAACAAAGCTAGTCCACAACACTATATGTGTCGAAAATGTTGCAACCATGACCTAACATCAATGGTTAAGGATATATGCGACATCAAAGTTTGCATTGTTTTTTCAATATTTCTGACGTATTTTTTGCAAAATGTTGGACTATCATTACAGTAACTTATATTATAAAATGATGATGAATTTTTTCAGGGTTTTTATTATTTTATTTAACTTGTATCGAAACGAATGAATTTTTCGTAATCGATATAAGTTACTGCATACTGATATTTCAACGTTTTGTAGGAATCCACCTGTACAGTATTATGGACTAGCTCTGTTACACTCTGTAAATGGAAAAGTAGATCTGGAAGTCTTTTTGGGTGTTTATAGAGCTTACGACCTATCATACGGCTGGCTTAAGTGATTATTTTATACGATGTAACGTTCGAAATTCCACCCATGATTGACTACCATGTGGATAGGTCCTAAGCCCTATATACTGTCACAAGTACAATAAATACAATGAAAGTAAGTCGGACATTGCGTTATCCTTATTATTGTTAATTTCCCTTCTAAATATGCTTTGATTTGATCTTTTATATTTATTTTTTTGGTTTATTGTATCTTCTTATCTTATTTATCTGGTATATGGGTTTAATTTTCTTTATTTTACTCTATTATTAATTTGTTAAAGGTTTCTAATTATTACTGATTGTTTGTGTACCTACTAATCATCGTTTATATATATTGTTCATTTCTATTGTTCATTTATTTTATATTGTTCATTTTATATTGTTAATTTATCGTATATATGTTTTATTTCTATTATTATTTTTTATTTATTTACTATGAAACGTGTTTTATGTTAGGTATATAAAATCATTGTAATTTTCTCGTACCATAAAAGCGCACTACGGCGTTGATTAATAAATAAATAAAAATCCAATTTTTTGTTACCCCTCTAAAATACTTCATTTTTCAATCTTTGCCCCAAATCCGTCGCGAAATTTCCGTTACTGGAACGCGAATTTTAAATCACCGCCCGAACATTAAAATTCATCTGCGTCGGTTACCCAGTTCTCTACTTGTACTGTACACGAGGCCTGTCGGCGGAATAATATTTTCCTTAAATAATTAATAAGTTATGGGTCATGATCCTTGCTGCAGCCGACCGTGGGGCACAAGAATGATCTCGAGCGGATAATTTTAATGACCGAATCCTGCCATTAGCTCGCTTAGTTGCTTGCTTAATTCTTAAAGATTACAATCTCATCTCCCGCTCTGTGGGGACCGTCGGATTTTCCAGCGCTGGCCAGCTTATTTCGCATATTTTCAGATTTTTTTTCCAAATTTTTTTCCTGTGTGGTAGGCTTCTGAAGTATTACACGAATATTTATTTAAATGGAAAAAAATATTCCATGCTTTTCTTATGTTTTAATTTAATCTATAATTAAATAAAATATATTTTATTTTAGGCATATACATAGTATTAAGCCTGTCGATTACAATCTGAATATTTATTGTTTTGCTAAATTTTACCGACATTTGTAATATTTTCATTATTTAAAAATGTTTTACATACTTGTTGTTTTGTAGTTAAAGCCTTTTTGTGTATCTTGTTCATCTACTGCATGCTTTTCTTATGTTTTAATTTAATCTATCACTAAATAAAATGTATTTCATTTTTTGCTTGCAGTTAAGCCTGTCCGTTTAAATCTTAATATTTATTAACAGCTTTTTATTGTAATTTTACTGTAATTTTACAGCAATTTTACTGTAATTTTTTTTCTTACATAAAGATTAGAGCCTTTTTTGTGCATGAAAATATTCATGGAGGATTTTTACTTTATTTTTTTATATTTAAAATAACAACCGTATTCTCTTAACAATGATTTACTAACAGCATAAGAACAAAGAAAAAATACACACTTACTAAAAGCCAAATATAAAAAAAAGAAATAAATATATAAATGAAACAAAAATACTTTCAGCGTAAACTTTCGCAGCTATTTTAGCCAATGTATTGAATCCCATTCTAGGATCGTTATCAAATTCCGCCAGCTCTGCGAGTATGCCAATACTCCATTGATAAATTTATATTCAAAATTCTAGCACATAAATTCAAATTAATATTTCAGTTTCATTTAATTTCAATAAGTATAATATAATATGTGGTATAAATTTCAAAATAATAATAAATTATTTTTTTGTCGTTTTTTAAACATACAGGGCGAGGTGTCTACCCACATAATGTTGTGTTAAAATGTCTGATGTGTTTTAGTTTAAATTTCAGAAAATCAACTGCCGTGTATCGTCTTAGAGAGGATAGAACACCAAACTATTCTGTCCTGGCTCAGCACTCTTGCCTCATCCATCCAGCCATCATATATCTACTCACGCACTCTTCACCTTTTAAGAGGACCTCCGTCCTCTAATATTAAATTAATCTGATCATGCCAGGTATTTCACGGACGCCAAGGATCTAACATGACTTTCCTCCGAGACACAATTTTTTTTAATAGAGATGCGAACACGGAATACATATCGCATAAATATTCTTACTTTTTTCAAACTAAGTGCTATAAAAATAAGAATAACTTGCTGGTGTCCTGGAATGGGGCTCGAACCACCGACCACGAGATCACTAGGCGAGCGTCACAACACTACACCAACAAGCTACTAAATATTATTTTTTTCTTCCCAAACACTTTTTTGGTAATTCAAAATGTTCGCGTTCGCGAGGGTAAGTAATAAAAACGGAGCAATATTATCTTTATTCACGACTGAATAACATGCTATAATTACACATAAACTAGAAAATTGTTAAAATATAAACATTTTCTTAGCGGGTAATGCTTTCATAAATTTTCATATAGATATCCCGACGGCTTTCTTAATTGCTTAAGCAAATTCGGAGCCAAACTATTTTATTATGTTTAAATCAGGGATAAGTTTGCGCAACTCTCAAATTATGTAAATTTGGATGTATATTTCTAAATGATTACTAAAAAGCTACACTGACTAAAGCCTTCGGGCTGAATAATTTAAATCCATTACCGAAATAATATTCTTGCTAGATTAATTTTCAAATGTTAAATTTAAGTTTCTAAGACACTGGTTCAATCAATTCGTAGATGTTTAATTTTATTTGTATTTAAAAAAATCGAGATTTTTTTTAGAAATTTTAAATTTTTTTGAAAAGTAGATGCAAGCCGTCAAAAATGACGGTAATTTTACATGCCGGTTCCTAAAGAATAAGTATTTTCTTCTTTACAGCCGGCACCCACGAAATAGTAATATAATAACGACCTTTGTCATAATATTTTTTTTATATTTCACATACCGGCGATTGGGCAGAACATGAAATGGTTCCCGTCATTGTCCTATACATACCTACTTGGTAATGCAGGCTCAGTGACGGCAACATCGCTATCGTTGCCGCCTTCGGGATTGCTGGCCCGGGGTTCAAGCCCCATCTCGGGCCGTTTCATTTGTTTTTTTTAGCGGTGAATTCGAACGAAATTACGGACGTTACACCAAGTTACGGGGACAGACAGACGGACGGACAGCGGAAATTTTATGTTTGATGACAAATTTGTTTACTTTCACCTTATTTATAACATTTTCATTACTAAAATATCATCTTCTGTAATGTTACTAAATCTAAACTTAAGACTAAAGGACGGCGTGAGGAGTAGAGTGGAGATGTAAGTCGGGTGTGTGGGTGTGGTCATTAAGTGCAGGAGAGTCCCTATTACGGCCCCTCTAGTAAAACTATATTTTGTTTTTTACACAAGTATGTCACTACGTTAACAATATTTTCATATGTATGTATGTTCGGAGAACACAATTACTGAATTTGTCCACTGCGAGATTGTTATTTAATTAAGATAAAATGTATAAGACTCACAGAAACAAATCTACTTATACAAGAAACATGTATGGAATTCTTTAATACGATGGCCTAGGGCTTACAACCTGTATGAGATGGCTGATCAGTCTATACAATGTAACGTTCACCAATGCCATCGTAAGAACATTCAAATATTTTTTTTTTAAATTTTATTTAATTTAAATTTATTACATATTTTACAATTAACAAAGATCCTGCTAACTATGAGTTAGTCAGTTTTGAAATATGTATATATGTTCCGAATTGAAACCTTCCATATATTTGAAGGGATTATGCTAGAGACATACTGTAGACTTTCTTATGAAATAGTATACATAAATTTCGCAGCTGATATTGAAACCTCTATATTTTTAATGAGGAGTATTAGGAAACATTCTTTTTAATGTAAATTTGATATTTTTCCGAATTATTTAAAATAAATACTAGAATATGAATGAAAAATCAATATTTTCAATTTTTTACTCAGATTTGTGGGAGTGTGTGTCTGATGTATGGATTCAGTGGAAGTGGAGAGGATATCAAAGCGGTGGAAGAGAAGGAACATTGTGAGGTACATTAGGTACATTCGAGTCGTGGTTTCACAATCTAGTTAAGCTGGAGTAATGATGAGAGGCCATGATGGTGGAGTTAGTGATGATGGGAAGAAAGAATTGAAAACTAAAAAAATCACGAGGCAGATCAAGGCCACGCTGGGGTGACGAGACTCAACACAATTCCAAAATGGCCTAACAGCAGGGGTAGAAACATCACAGGGAAAGCCTTCATCTTGCAATGGACAGGGTGGACAGGGGCTGGCGATGATGACAATGATACAGAGCTCCACCCCCGCATCCGGCTGTCATAAGTAATCCAGATAAAAATATAAAAACGAATACTCTTTTCGTTGTACAAATATAAAGTGGAAAATTATGATTCGAGATAAATCTAAATATAGAAATAAAAATGTTGGAGCGGAGGCTCGCTTGAGGCTTGCATAATTAAATAAACATAACAATTAAGGACAAACCAGCCCTCTTACGTCAGAGACACTTCTTTTGCCGGGTGACTGTGGGGCTGGGAACGAGGCCAAGGGTAGTTCCAGCCTATTCACACATCGTCGCTAGCTAGGGAGGATAGGGTTGCATTTTTTTCGTAGAAAAACGAGAAAAAAATTGCAGTAATCTATCTTTGGATAAAAAATAATGTGTTTTCAATTATGATCGATAAACATATTTAATTATACAGTATCTCTTAATTACAAAATATATCATATGGCTAAGGTTGTGGTGTGTAGTGTTATTTACATGCTGTTGTAGAGATAGTCCTGACGTACGTCTCGAAACGGGTAGACTATACAACCCGCGAAAAATATAAATTCTTCGAAGTATGTAAAATATCTGCTAACCAAAATAAAAAAATTAAACTGAACGTCACTAAATCTAAAATTAAACGTGATAAATACGATGTTCCTGTAGTTATAAGCTATTTAACAGAGTGTTAGTTAAATTAGTATAAACCAGTACCAGATTTTAGGTCTAACGGTTTCGAGACGTATCCGTCTCTTCGTCAGGACCAACACTGCACTACTATGTTCACAACACTATACACCACACAGGTTTGGTCCTGACGAAGAGACGGGTACGTCTCGAAACCGGTAGACCTTAAATCTGGTGGTGGTTTTTACTAATTTAACTAACAATCTGTTATAATATCTAACCACAAAGTTAACGCTTTAAATATTAAAATATAAGATAAATAAAAAAAGAAATAATAAGCTATTTATTCCATCCAGCGAACAGTGAGCGTATAACAATATTTATATTGTAAATCTTAAGTAACCCGTAGCGTAAACCGTACGCAATGCGTACACACATGTTATTTATAATGAGAAGAAAAAATGATGTCTTCCCTGTCTCCCTCTCTGTCTGTTTCAAGTCCAGGATAAGGGCGGCCAAGTACAGCCCCGAGACGTAATGGCCCTCGGGAGTGAGGGCTCTCGCGGTAGCGGGGTGAGAGTTACTGCCCGAGTTTACACTTCCGAGAATAATGCCCATTAAGGGCTTGCTTTAGTTTCATTGTTAACGAGCGAAAGTGATCTGAATTTAACGAAAAGGAAACTTGACCAGTTCCAAATGGCCAATTTCAAAAAAATATTTGAACTGTTATCACTACAGAATTTTCAACATTAAGCATATTTAATATACAGGGTGTAACAGAGCTAGTCCACAATACTATACATTGTAACAGAATGTTACTTAACTTAGTAAAAAACCACTACCAGATTTAAGGTCTATCTATGATATTTATATGTATATTAATAATACTAAAAATATTTTTTTAAATACCGTGCTTATATTTAAATGTATTAAAAATTTAAAATAAAATTTTGGCCAAAAAAAATTTGTCTCACTCTCCAAGTAAAAGGTGGGCGCTTACGAAATTGATGTACATTACAGAATTCTATTGTTGATGGAGAGATAGTGCCTTTATTCAAAGGTTTTCGTCTAAAAAACATTTTTTAGACGAAAATTTATTTATTACTTTTTAGTACAATTAAGTATAAGAGAGGTCCTTAAAATTTTTTTTTCATGTAATATAATTTTCTACATTTAAGTTTTAATATTACCCAGCGCCAGCGTACAACATCACTTCGGTTGGAAACTAGCGCCATTTTTTGATGAACTAATTTCCCATATAAAACTTTGATTAATTAATGAATCTGATAGATGATTTGTGTATTGTCATCGTCTGTGTACAAAATTTCAGTTAGATTAGACATTGGAAAGCGGGTAAAATATCGATTATAATATTCCGTCCAGACAAACAGACAACAGGTGAAGCTAATATAAGCGTGGTAAAAAGTATTGTGAAACGAAAGATATATATTTATTTTTTTATTGTTTATTATACATTTGTTAATATGAGTTATTAACAACTGCCACACTAAGTAAAACCTGTTCTGTGGCAGTTATTCTCATTTGATAGTTATGTAATAGTAACAAATAACAATAGTAAAGAAGTATAAGCGTAAAAATGAAAGCAGGATAAAATTTAGTTCAATCAATCCTGACAAATTAATTTCTGAAGAAGCTATGCGTATTAGAGCAAAGCGTCAAGCGTCAGGTTTTGGTAGCGCGATGACGCGACGCCCTCTCCATTACTCAAAAGCGTAAGTGGCAGCACGATTTACATTCGCAGCGGTTGTAATTAAATTAGTATGGGATTATATTTTGGACGACGTCCAATGGCGACCACCGCTATTCTTAAATCTCCACGCCAATATTTCATCGCCCTGTGACGTCACACGCCGGACGAGTTGTGCTAAGGCCAAAATTAAGTGCCGCTTATTAGCCGCTCATACCGGTTTTACGATAATTACTCCTTTCTATCGGCGGACCAATCGCCGCCTCTCGTAAGTGGATGTCATAAGCTTCATCTCTCAAGATAATCTCAAGTGACATACAGACCCACATCGGGTGTCTGTTTGTAACTTAGCCGGCAGGGGTGCCCAGCATTTTTAGTTCGAGCGATCTTCAATATACGTTCAGCAAACTCGCAAGCTTACCCCGTTAATGGTTGTTGTACCCACTTACAGACTAAGAGCCAGCGACCGCCAGACTTACGCCATAGTATCAAACCAGAAATATTTTCTTTAGATGTGCACTATAGTAGGTAAGATGGTTTGGATATTATGACATTAGATTTCGGGGGATTTTCGCAGACAACGGGTGACACAGGTACAAAAAATGAGTAATTAAAACGTAAAAATAACAAATCTGAATTATTGACATGGTTAACGGGACAGTAGACGCTATTAACCATTGGCAGACGCTTTTCACGGGCCATTTCTTTTGCCTGGTGCTTTGAAGCTCTATAAATAATCATGTCATTTACGTTATAGTAACAAATATGAATTTCATATATTTTATTCGGGCCACTATTTAAAAATATTACCTGATACGTTATTCACTATCTTTTTAGTTAAACATTTTAATGAATCTTTATTACCAGTTATCTGCCAAACCCCCCGAAATCAAATGTCATAATATCCAAACCTTCTTGCCTGCTATAATGTACATCTACAGAAAATATTTCATTTTTCAGTTGTCGTTCTATTGAGCTTGAGGACAAACTTCTACCAATGTGAGACCTCTACTCCATGTCGGACTCATTCTATAGATAACTTTAGCTTTTTTTACGCTTCAACAGGCCAGGAGGCCCAATTACAGAAGCGAAATACATCACAAAACACCCAGCCTTGAGTAAATCACAAAGATTAAAATTGTGATCTCACCGGGAATCGAACCCGGAACCCTCGGTGTGGGAAGCCAGTGTCATACCCACCGCGCTACGAGGGCCGCCTTTGCTAGCTATCTTTGTTGAGTCGAAATATTTTGGCTGCAATTCGATCATCTATCTTTCTTATATATACGTATATATGTTCTGTGATTTTTTTATACGTATATATGTTCTGTGAACACAGTTCCTGGATTTGTCCCCAGAGGGATGATTAATAAATTAAGAAAAATTATAGAAGTTTCACATAAACGAAGCTGTGAATATACGAAACGTGTATGGAAGTATTTTTATACGATGGCCTAGGTCTTAAACCCGTATGGGCTGGCTTAAGTGAATACTCTACACAATACAACGTTCACCAATTCCATGGTAAGAACTTCTACATATTATCAAATTTTTGAAAGTTCTAAATATGTTCCAGATAGGAATAATGTATATATTTGAAGGGACTATGCTAGAGACAACTGTAGTCTTTTCTCATGAACTAGTAGTATGCATAGATTTCGCAACTGGTAATGATTCATTTATCTTACTTGAAATTTATCTACTGGCGGTCAATTCTATAAGATAACACTGTTATCATCGTTGGATTCTTTCTAAAGATATGCGGTCAGATAGAAAAAATCTGAAAAAAAAGTGCTGAAATTCCTCAACATCTTATTTATATCGAGACATTATTTTGGATATAATTCGTATTCCACTTTGTTCTAGTGATTATAAAACATGGTGGCAGAGGGCTAGCAAGAAAACACGAGTCCTGTAATAAGTATTGCCTTCGAACAAAAGCTACGAAGAGCTGAGAGACTAAGAGGAAGACAGAGAGGAAGATGAATGGACAATACTAATTAAGACAGATCTGCTCGCGCTAAACAAACGTTTAATAGATTGGACATAAATTACTTGGCGCTCTGTTACTGTTTTGACAGCGGTCACATATGAATATACCTATTATGTGAGGCTGTAAAAAGATTTACATTATAAGAATATTATTTATTATACTGGTCCACAAATGTATCGTACGCGTATGTAGTATAAGATACAAAAAATAATGTTTTCATTCACAATTATTTCAAATTGAATGCCTCCACATTAAAATATTTGTGGTAAATAAAGTATTAAAATTATATTATGAATATTTATGATCAATAGGTTGAGTTGCCTTTTAATTTAGATAATAATAATTTTAACATTCTCATGTTTTTATGGCAGTTCAGAATCCGTGTACAGTTTTCTGGGCCACTTGCCATGTATATTTGGATGTTGTCGGCCAGAGAAAAACTGATGACACATGGCAGAATACTCCAGAAAACTCCACACATAATAGTTTCAACATTGAAAAATATTTATTATTGAATAAGTTACGTTGCATATTTTACATGGGATTATAATTTTGTGGTAGGACTTTATATTGTGTTAAAGACAGAATCAAACCAATATTTTTTGCATTCAGTAACCAGCTAGACGGTCTTAGAAATCGTGACGATGAATCCAGTTTCATTTGGCCTCCTTTAAAATCGCAATGGGTACTGAGTAGCAAATTTCTTAGTTGTTGTTCCAGATGCGCAATGCTGGATGAACATTAGAACTGCCGATCTTGAAGATGAGGCCAATCACGTATTGAGGTTTTGATCTCGAGATAAACTCTGAAATCAGCTTGAAACTAGAAGAAAGAGCCAAAAACGCAAACCCACAACTTTGATTTGACGGCGAGACTCGAGACGTACGCACAAACGTCGCCAAGAATCATAGTTACGCGTAATCATTTATACTGAAAAGTTATACAAATTGACTAATTAACTAAATAATTAACCACCACGATTGATTAACAACCATTTCTCCGCAGGGATATATTCTTCTATATTGGTACACCACTTTTGTTACATCTACAAGCATACGTCATACATCTTCTCATGCATGCTCTATTTATTATTTATTTATTTAGTGATGCAAGTAGCAATTTAATATCTCTAATAAATATTACGAAATAAATATGACAAATTGAAAAAAAAAAAGAATATTAAATCACATCTTTTTCATTTTAACTGCTGCTGGAGAGACTCAAATTCACCAAACTAATGGACGAAACATCAATGGTCAATGGACTGATATTTGACATACAATAAACGTGGGGTGAGGCTAATCTCTGGGCTACGAAAGCCGAAAGTTGACTTTAAAGAATCTCATGAGAGTATAATTCCTGTCTCAAGTGGAAAATCTCATTCGTGAACACGGCACGTCACCACTAAGGAGCTGCATTTTTCCGCTTTCTTGTCATGCATGCTTCATCTAAACATTTGCCTAAGTCACGAAATCTTCCGTTTTGTATCTTGCGTCTTGCAGTCACGAAACATTCCGACACACCTCTTGCAGACGTACAATTTACCACTGAAATGTCTGACACGTCTGTAACAATCAACATGGATGAATTCACTCTGTAACGTTCGAAGCAATGGACAAAAAAAAGTCTCCGTATGAGCAGCGTGTTTTAATTTTTAACGCTACAATACGCCGTGAGGCGAAATAACACTAGCGAAATACATAAAAAAACACGCAGGCTTGAGAAAATCACTTGCGAAGCTATATCGTTACCCCAAGGGGAGTCGAACTCTGAACCCCCGATAAGAGAAGCTATGGTCATACACATGTAGATTAATCGAAAAGTGTATAAAACTAGCTTTAATTATAAGAGTGCAAGATTAATTTAAAATTTAGTGAAATAATTTATTTTTACGTGCTTTTATTTGACTCTCTTATTCGTTGTTTGTTGTGGTGGAATCTAGTAATTGATTTTTCACCAACTTTCCGATTAGCTAGAGCTCTGAAACTTTCATTATTTACGTCAAGTGGATGAGTCTACATTATTGAATCATTTTAGACACGATTTTGTCATTATTTCGATTAAAATTATTAATCACGTCATTCACAAGCAAGAGTCGCAGAAACAGTTGAAGAACATGCCGTTCCAAAATTTGTTTTGAAACATTAAAACAAGTGTTTAATATTTGGATACTGTATGGGTGATGTTCAATAACGAGCGTATGCAAAGGAAGTGTATAAAAGCATGTCTTCAAATTTTTATTTATTTACTTGTTATTTACCTGTACATTGCACCCCAAGTGCAAATCTATCACCTTTTCGAGATATGCATTCGGAGAAAAAGTAGTTTAAAGTTTATTTGTTTTTGTAATTCAAATAGAACTTTAAGCATTAAAAGTAACACTTTTGCAAATCAACATGACGAAAAATCGTTATTTTTTAAATTTATTTATTTTTACATAAAGTGGTACAAGAGTACATTTAAAATAAAGAAACATATTTTTCTACCGTCTCTGTGAGAGTCAGAGTTTATAGAGAAGGAATATAGGTATGAATGCATGATAAAAGTAGCTAAATTATATAAATTAACAGATATAAAGTATAAATAAGCATTCATCTAAGTAATACAAATAAAATTTAATATAAAACATTGATTCAATACAAAATAATCATTTCTTATAACAAAATAATCACAATTTAAAAGGGAATATTCTTGAATTCAATTTAAAGAAAAAATACATAAAATGCAAAAGTACGCATTTCATTGTAAAACAATAATGTAAAGTCACACAAATATGGTATTTTGGTACATAATAGAACTAACGATGAACAAATATATGACATCTTGTACTCGGGGTGCGATATGTCCCGAATAGTTAATACAACAATTAGTCTAATAAATATCGAAAAAAATCAGATTGGCAGAACTTTCTTTTGCTCTCCTGTAAAGTTCTAAATAACCACTAACGCTCTTTTGACTGTCTACCCTCGATATAAAAACACATTTTATTAATATACTAAAATAAACTTATCATACCAAATGAAGAGAAGGCAGCTAGCTGATGTATTCGTTTTGTATTCTTACCTGGAAAAAAGAAAACTTGAATTACTACACAAAAAATGGTGGTCACGTAATATTTTACATGTATAATAGTAATAACTCATATTTTTAGTACACTGCGGGATTTATTCTACAGTAAAAATTAAATTGTATTTTTTGTTTGCAATAAAATGCGAGAGATATTAATTAAATGTGTAGGTTTGGCGACGCCCAGACACATTAAAAATCTAGTTGAATAAATAAAACATTGTGAGAAGGTAGACAGAGGGTGGTAAAAAATAATGTTGTTTATCGTGAATAGGGAATCCAATCCCGGGGTTCTGGACCAGCTTACAGTATCCATGAATCCCGGGATTAGTAAGCGTAATCCAGATACTTTTGGGATTAGTGTTTTGGATTCATTTTAGGATACCAAAATTAAAGGACAAAACACTAGACGCTTTGCTATTACTTCTGTCACATTATTTACTATAACAAAACATTCAAATTGTTATTTATCAGTCTCGCAATATTATTTAAATTATTTATTGTTCAAAGATTCGTTTCTTATTACTTAATATTTTAACTCCGACAATATTTAAATTGGAGGATAACAGTGTTTAGGGCTGTTATTTTAAAATTTCGGTTTAACGTTGCGAATGATTTTAAGTACAAACACGTAATTGAAATCCAAGTTAACCTCGTTTCCGCAAGATCGAAGAGTGCGTGCGATCGCCCGCATGACGCACAGTTTAGCGTGTTAACTCGCTCATGGCATTTAACAGGTTAAATGATGAATTCTTGTCTTTTTTTGTACAAATCTCTAACATTTTTAATTCAGGAATAGATTAATTCCAATTGTAATTTTGGTTCGGGATTGAATTCGCTAATCCTGAATTGTTGTATAAATAATATAAACATGATTTGATGATGAAAAAAAGAAAATATGATTATGTCTAACAATTTATAAATAAGTGTAGTTTAAGAAATACTTATACCCGTTAAAATTATGTTACTTTATTCTTCCGCCGAGTACGAGAATCACTCCATCAGCGGAGTAATACATATTGTCACATGAATTATTTTTGCAATATCCTTAAGCCTTAGTGTAATTAAACTATAGTTTGTGAGATTTCATATTTTTGATATTTTACTGTGAGTTATCGTGTCGGGATAGTATTGTTGCGTTTGGAATTTTTTAATTGAAAAATAAAAAAAACTGAAAACATGCATGGCACACCTTTTTCCATTTAAGAAAGACTCAAATACAATCGAATTTGTATGTGTAAGCCGTGCGTACGAGGCATATTACTTCATTGTGTTGGGGTTTACGGGTATAAACACCAACACAATGAAGTAATATGCGTCGTACGCACGGCTTCTTCTTACCGTTTATGTCCGTGACACCCACCACCACGAATGCGTAAACTTTTAATCCTATGTGTTCGGATCAACCGCCTGGTACTCGTTACAAAATGTTAGGCACCTCTGCACGTCGTCAGATAGAAGACGATAATAATCTGGGCAGGAAATCTCGGTAGAGTCGACTTTCGTTTTAGCGAGGTCGATTTTAAGCGAGTAGGAAGTGAGCTTTGTGCAACGCGAGATAACATCTCCAACAATGATACATTGCGCTAACGATCAACATTTGGATTCACGTTGGATTCGAGAGGAAATAAGTAAAACAGAATAGACACACAAAATTGTGTAGATCTTTTTTAAATAAAATGATTAGAGAGCTATCTTAGACAGTGAAGACAACTATCTAGAAAGAATTGTTGTCATCGATCATAAAATAGTCAACCGGTTCTTTGGTACCGTTCTATATTTCCAAACCAATATTTTTTCTACCGGTGCGTGCAGTCAGTTCATTGAAGCACGTAAAAATATATTTTGGAAAAAAAAAAAATTGTCTTGCAGAATATACACAATCATTTGAGTAATATGATAATACTTGTGGTAGGAATATTACGAGAAATTTTACTTAGTTCTTCAATGTACGATTTATAACTTTGTGGTGACATATTTAATAATTAATAAAACACGACTTGGTATACACCACTAAATACTTCTTTAAATTTCTTCTTGTAGAGGTGTTCATATTGAATAAAGAAAATAAATATTTAGTGGTGTATACGAAGTAATGTTTTATTTAATTATTTTATTTAGATTTATTTCCAAGATATTCTAGTTAAATACAGCTTTTTATTCCCTGAAATATCGTTAAACTGGAATAATAACAAAGTATCATTTGAAATTTTGATCAAAAGTGATATTTTTGTATGAAAATTCTTACAATAACTTCTCTTTAAAACTGTGTTACAGACGTGACAAATACTTTGATAAGACACAATACGAAATCGATTATTTATTTTTATACCAATTGCAATATCAATAATATGGTTGTGCTATCGAAACCAGTCGACTGGAATCGAAAGTCGAAAATAATCCACGTTGTTTAGTTTTTTGGAAAAAAATTGAGTAATGATAATGTTTGCAGTCAAGATATCCACTTGACGATTAAGCATTTTCTTTGCTTATTCGCACTTTATCTAAACAACTAATGGTAAGATGTCGGATGCTGCTACAGCCGCACACTATTGTTAAACCAGATGAATCTGCAGTACGTTGTGAAATGTTAGCTTTTACTTTCATTATGTATTCCATCACGAAGCATTCTATTGATCTGAACCCATTAAAGACGTTCACGACTCTGCTACAAAGACGAACGTAGAAGAAAAGGCGATTGATTTATGGAAGAGCCTGAGCTCTTCAGTGGAAAAAGTAAAATCAAAACAAAAAGAAGATTTACCGAAATCATTGAGGTAATACATTACGCAACTATTGAGTAAGATATTACGCGTGTAGTAAGTTAATTCACAGTTTAGTTAAGATAAATAAATTACTAAAAATAAATTGCTGTAAATTAGAAATTTAGTACCGTTTCACGCAATAAATCAGAAATATTTTGATAATTTGCCTACATCTCAATTGAACAACTTAAATACCTACAGCAGAAATAGATATTAACCCCAATATTTAAGGAATAGAAGGCCAAAATTTCAAAGAATCAAATTTAAAAGCATAACTTAAGAACAGTAATTATAATCAAACTTTTTAAAGCAAGAGAGTAACTGATTTTTGTATTTTTTTAAGCTGTGATTATTATTGGAGGTGTTGTTTCGCTTATTGTTATTACGCACACTTTCTTTTAATAAGTTTTCTTTTACCCCTTGAACTGGTAAATATTTTTTTTGTTATATAATACGTAGTCGTAAAAAACCAATATCACGTAACCATCGTGTATTTATTGAATAATAACGTGACCGTTATTATACTATAATTTTGTACATTGTATATAACATTGTTTTAACGTTTGACAGTTCCTGAGAATACGGGGTTTGTCGTATGTGTTTTCATCAATTTTTCAGTATTATTCTTTGTGAAAAATTGACGAAATTGTAAATTGGGCGTAGAAGCTAACCGACAAACATTACCTTTGCATGCCCAAGATGATTACACAATTCAGTCACTTGAAGACTCACATAAAATGACTAGTTTCGGTTTATATATCGGTCAGTTGCAACTGAAATTTCGCTGCACATTGCAGAAAGTAGTCTCCACGAGTTGCCAGGCGAAATGTATTTTGATTAGTCGGAATATGACGTCCAAGCTATTGACATCGTCAGCGAAATATTAAAAATGCAACAGCTCAGCGTAATGAGATCCAGCGACCTGAATTGTGTACGCGTGTCAATGGTAAAGATATAAATGTATTTATATGTATATTTTTTATATTTATTTATTTTATAAGGGAAATCAAACAACGTATTGGTAATAAGCTGAATAAATTTGGACCAGTTACACGATACAGCTAAATTACCATGGACAAGTGAAAATTGTTAACAGAGGTAGTCCACAATACTTAACAGGTAGATTCCTGTCTAAATTGGACGCAGTTATGCAGAAAGCGACCAACCCACAAAATGATCAATTTTGTATAGCTCAGTACGATAGTGCTGAAATCTCAAAGGTCTAAGTGCTATAGTTTTTTAGAAAATTCATTATTTTTCTGACCCACATCTCGGCCACCACCGTTAAATTAACCCATAACATGTCCAAGTGGTTTGACTGTTTTCTGTGGCTTCAAATTTATAAATCATTGGCAAACAAAAATATTAATTGAAAACATCCACGTGGATGCATTTTGTATTTTTTTAGTTATACACGATCATAATTTTGTAGAAAAAATCCAATTGGGACGTTTTGGAACGTTTTCTATGCCTCGGATGTTTGTTGAAAGATCAGACATTTTCTAGAAAGAATCCAACCTGTAACACGCGTAATATCTTCATACATTAAAGGTTTTTTCTTATAATTACATTAAATAAACATAAAAAATATGTTTACAATGTGGAGTTATAGAATATCAGCACTTATGGAGTTAAACGACTTCTAAGTTCTTTTTTCTTTCTAATTTTCGAATAATCTTCTATAAAATATTGAACTAACATTAAAGCAACTTATATCGAATATTAATATTATAAAGTCTTCCCACCATATTATATTATCGCTCTGCTTCACGAAATTTAACGATTGATTTTAAGTTGAATTTATAAATCGCTCTTTGTGTTCTGACCAGTGTATACTCGAGCAAGAGAGAGTAGTTTAAACGAGAGAGGATTATTGATTTTATAAATTCTAGAAAGCAAGATGAATTTTAGCATCGGTGAGAATAAAAATAGAAGGAAAATGAAGATCCACATAGCTTTGAATATTTTTTTGTAAATTTCTAAAATAAATATTGTGATTTTGGTACTCAGTCGCATAATTTATTAGACACTTGAAAATGTGATCGAACAAACAAAAGTAACTAAACAACTAATTATATGTTTATATTTTTGGACAAGTTGCTTTTTTTAATTTAAGCTCCTCAATTAATGTGGGAGGGCTTAAAGTGGTTAGTGTCAACATTAAAAAACCGATTACCATGTATACGAACACGTTTTTGTAACTGTTTAATTGTGGTCTAACCAATTTCAGTGGCATTCCACAAGGTCTCCAAAACGAGCCTAATTTGATATTTTTTAAATGAAATCTTACGAGATAATTGCTTGAAGTCACTAATATTAAAATAAAAAGGTCAATAAACTTTGTGGCACAATCATTTTAATTTTATTTTAATCTTTTAACGCAACAACAAGCCAAAAGGCCCAATTTTTTTTTTTTTTTTTAATAGAGATGCGAACACGGAATACGTGTCACATCAATTTTTTTTACCATTTTCAAACTAAGCTAAACATGCTTGTGTTATGAAAATAGGACTAACTTGCTGGTCTGGAGTGAGATTTGATCCCGCGACCTTTGGATCACGAGGCGAGAGTCCTAACCATAAGACCAACAAGTTACTCATTACTGGAGCAAAACACGTCAAAAAAATATCCAGGCCTTCGTAAATCACATAGATGTACTGCGGCCTCACCAAGAATCGAACTCGAAATCCTCGGTATGAGAAACCTGTGTCATGCCATCTGGACGCTACTAGGTCCGTTAATTAAAATTCTTCGCTTATTTTCGCTCTCTAAGCTGGAGCATATGACTGCAAAAACTTCTACCTTGACTGCGATTTGCTGCCAGCTGTTTCGCATCTTCCCGTGCCAATCGCGTGTACCGTAGTTAGGCCGAGTACAAAACGTGTATAGTCGTTGCGGGACTTCTGGACACCAGGTCGGTGTGAATGAAAGGCATCCTAAGTTTAGGTTTCCCAATCAGGTGAATCGCTTTTTTTTATTACAGAAAGAAACTGTTGTATTTCATCAAATATTCTAGAACAATCCCGCAGCCGAAAAAGATCCAGAATCATCTAGAATACTCCAGATCGTTCAATTATCGAGAAGAGTTTGGAAACACCCAGAAAATCCGAGATAAATCACACAATTTCAAGAATATTCTAGAAACGCAAGTAAGCAAACATCTAACGGCCGCAGGAATATGAAACGCCGCTGGTGAGCGAGCGAGCATTTATTTTTCTGTTTGGACATAACATGATTTTTGAAATCGACAAAAGGAAATTTAATCAAGTAATTATAGAGGGAGTACAAACCTAATTTTTATTTTTATTATTTAATGAGAAGTTTTGTTTGAACCCTTTCACCTCGAACATGTGATAATATTAAAGAATCATCTTATCTATGCGTCATGCGCCTCTGTTGTAGACACCATCTGGAAATTGTCTGTAGGAGTTTACATTCATCTTGCTCATATTTTACGGTTTCACTACTTATTTAAAGCAATAAAATGAATTACTAAATCATTTTAGTAGCACTCTATGCACATTCTCTTGTTATGTACTCAGCATTTTAGAAATTGCGTCTCCAATTAGGTCTCTACACCGTGAAACTCATAAAAAGCGTCTAGAATGCATTCAGCAGATTTTTCACTAAAACATTGCTTTTCAAAAGGTACGTTCACTTTGACAACTATACAAAGGCATATAAGATCCATAAAATAACTAACATTGAACTTACTACTTAACAATCGCATTGACTATTCTGATATTCTAAATTCCATACATTTTAATGTCTGGCAGAGATGAACAAAAGCACCATACCTTTTTCACTCGGATCATTGAAGAATAAACTACGGCAATAATGTTATAATTAACCGTATTCTTGATATTACAACATGGCTTTTGCAGATTTTGACATTTTTTATTAAGTTTTGAGCAGTTTATTAAGTCTGTTAGGGGTAAACTTGCGTGGTGACATATTCCCCTCACATATGCGCGCGTGCATACACCCAACGTACTACTTGAATTACCAGCTAACCTACACGTATATCGTACTTACTCCTGTAAATTTAGGATTTATTGTAATTTGCCAAAAGGGTCCTTCTAATTATGAGAAACACGTGTTAACGAAAAATTAAAGATTATTCATTGCCTCTTAGTATTATGAACAATTGAATAACTACTACACAACATACTTGGAAAATCGTTAGAAAAAGTACTCCAGTGGTATCCACGGTGTAGAAAGACCTCACAAGACAAAACAAAGTCATGCTGAGTTGACGAAATTCCACGACATTGGCAACAGGGCGCCAGAATAATTGTTTTCATGATTACGGTGGTGATGAATTATAATTCACCAAATGAAATACGAATTATTCTTTTTAATTGACAGATTTCAATTTTACATTAGGAAGCGGTGATTTGATGGATGAACCATTTTTCCTTATGCATCTTCTATAATAATACCGTGATTTAACAATATTGATCTTTTTTTTCAAAATATTTATGCGAATACGGAATACGTGTCACATCAAAATTCTTATTATTTTCGAATTAAGTTGAAAACTTGCGCTATGAAAATAGGAACTCCTGGAACGGGGCTCGACCTAACAAGCTACTCTATATCAAGCTACTTTTTTCCCTCTCAGTCGGAAATAATACAAATAATTGGGATTTTTACTTCTGCCCATTTTTACGTTCCGGAAAAGCTTCAATGAAAAAATACGAGCATTGAAGAGTTTTGTAAAAAATATCTGAAGTAAGGTTTTAGCATAGTTTAAGGCATCGGCACCTCCAACATTGAAATATATTGTCACCTTTTTTATTTTGTGCGATGTTGTTCTATAAAACGAAATCGAAAAGACTAAAAGAAAATTGTAAAGTTTAAGACAGAAATTATTGATCGACATTGGGTTAAGCATATTGTGTAATTATTATAGAGTAGGAGCCAGCGACCCCCAGACTTACGTTATAGTATCAAATCTGAAATATTTTCTGTAGATGTACACTATAGTAGGTAATAAGGTTAGGATATTATGATATTTGAGTTCGAGGGATTTTGGAAGATAACAGGTGGGTAATACTAAAAAATGTGTAAGTAAAACGTTAAAATATAAGATATCAGGTAATATTGTTAAATGGTGGCCTGAATTTTAGAGGGAATGGTCCTCTCGAAACTATATTAGTAATTAATAAATCAGGTTGAGTATTAATAAATTCAAATAAAACATATTTTAAATTATAATGTTGCACCACGAAGTATCTGCCAAATCTATCAATGATTAAAAAAGATTAAAATAATCTTCTAATTTGTGAATTCTGGGGTATTAAGCCGTGTTTTTACGAACTTTCTGGTCCAGAAAGGTCGTAAAAACACGGCATAATACCACAGAAAAAACAAACCAGAAGATTTGGAGCGGCCGTGAAAACTTAAGACCAAACGATATTAAAATACATGCATCAAATTCGGATTTGTTACTATAAGGTAAATGACATGATTATTTATAGAGCTTCAAAGCCTCTGGCGGAAGAAATGAACCGCGAAAAGCGTCTCGCAATGATTAATATGCATGTATAATATCTACTGACTCGTTAATTAAACATTAATAAATCGGGTTCATTATTTTTACGTTTTACTTACTCATTTTTTTGTAGCTTTATTAACTGTCATCTGCCAAAATCCCCCAAACTTAAATGTCATAATATCCAAACCTTCTTACCTACTACGGTGTATATCTACAGAAAGTATTTCAGGTTAGATACTATAACGTAGGTCTGACGGTAGCTGGTTCTTACACCATCAGGTTTTGAAGGAAATTAGAAATGTTTATGTTTATTTAATATTACAAATGTTTACAGTGTTTACAAAATTAATTAAGCTTTTTCCATTGTTGCTGAGAGTCTTGGCAGCAAGTAAACACTAAATTGATTTGACACCCTGCCTGCTACACTAGTAATTTACTGTATTATAGCAGACAGTGCTCTTCCAGTAGTATGTTGTTCAAGAATATTTATTATTTATATAACATTTGTGAATCAATCTTAGTGCCAATTAAAAATAAGTAATAGTAATAATTAAATGTTTACAATTTAATAATGGTGTTAATTCTATTATAGACAAAGAAATATCTGAATAGGATATTTAATAAAATAAAACAATTAAAAGTATTTAAAAAGATGAAAGTAAAAAAATCTGAATACAAAAAGCGCTTCCTAACTCGATGCACTAACATGTACCCATGTTTTTTTCTTATGACGGCAGTTAGTTACCTGTTGGCTGGAGGTCGATGTCCAGGACAAAAAAAAGGGAACGCGGAGGTATGTATCTCCCCAGAGGTTGGTTGGAGCCTACCTGTAACCTATCTTCACACATTAATTATTGTGGCCGACCAATGAAAAGGGTTATATAAGATTTTAAGTATCTCGACTCGATACCTGTCGGCGAGTTCAGGAGTTGCTCGTATCTACAGGTAGGAAGAAAGAGGTGTACCAAAACGGTCTATAATTAAGTTTTAAATATTCTAAAAGATAATATCGACCTAAGTTACGATTGAACACTTACTTTGTCAAGACATATTGTAGATGTCTCACAGAGACAAAGGTATTTTTTATGTATGAAAGCCCATTTTTGGGTGTTTACAAGGCTTACGACTTGTATTAATATTACTACTACTACTACTTACCATCACGCCGTTTCCCCGTGAGGGTAGACAAAGGATAGAGCGCCACACTCTTCTGTCCTGACATACAACTCTCGCCTCATCCACTTTCATACATCTCGCATGCAATCTCGCCGATTGTCGAGGCTTCTAACGGAATCATCTTCCAGTATCTGGTTAATCTGGTCATGCCACGTCTTCCGCGGTCGCCCTCTCTTTCTGGCGCCATCGACATTTGCATTATATAATATTCCATTTTAAAAATATACAGGTTTAATTACCAGCTGCGAAATCTACATATGTATAAATGTATACTATACCATGGTGTCTAGCACAGCCATTTGAATGTACGAAAGAAACTGATTTAGAACATACATAAAACATTAAAAAATTTGGTAATGTATGGATGTTCTTACGGTGGATTGTTGAATATTATGTTAAGTGTTCACTTAAGCCAGCTCATACACGTCATAAGCCCTGGGAATCACTAAAAAGAATAAATGAGACCGTAAATGAGACTTCTAAAATTTATCTTGATTAATGAAATATTTACAATTAACAAATAGTTAATCGGATTAATATAAATCCATATGCTACATTGCGATATTTAATTTCTAAACAAGTACTTTTAAATTTCTAAACAAAGACCTTCTTTTCTATAATAAAATAATAGTTTAATGTGTACTTTAATAAGTGGCAAAAAATACCCATTTTCTACCTATATTTTATATTCCCAGACTGGTATAACCCTCTAACTCTTAAGCCACGAACATTGTTCCCCTCCCAACTCCACTATCTGGTTATTTCGCAGTATCAAATATCAAATAGAGAACCGAAACAACACTAGATTAACTACACACATTAATTTAATACAAATGCCACTTCACTAATAATTTTACAATGCCAAATATTTTCCCCACATTATAATATTCGTGTTACGATTTTAATAAGAAGTGCTCAACGACCGTCAAACTGTTAAATCGGCTCGGCGTGAGCTTAAAGCCATGTATTCACTAGGGGACAAATTGTCCCTCAACAGCACGCGCGGCACAGAGTCTACGTGACGTTGCAACGTCGTGCACTGTTCCGCGACCTCGCGTACAACATAGCGCGGCATTTCTACGTGCCGTGGCAACGTTGCCATGCTCACGGTACCCGAGCGTACACACTGCAATATTCCGCGGAGCGTCAGTACCACGTGGTATGTTTACAAGTGAATACGCATGCGCTGTATCTGTCAAGATGACAATGCCGGGAAACGAAATCGTTCTTGAACTCATCGAGCTGTATCGATCGAAGATCGCATAGAATGTCCGTCTTTCTTTCTCTTTGCAGTAAATAATTTCGCATTCTCCTCTTTTTTCTCCTCTTACTTTTCGATAAACTCATTAACATAAACAGATATGCGGCTGTCATTATAACCTCATAGGGCGATATATTTCCGCGACGTCTGGAAAACAATAATTATTTGCAAAAAGGACCTTGTTTTTAATAATATTCAATTTACTACAGCAATTTGTTTATTTTACGTTACGTTGTTACGTACATTACGTTAATTTGAAATTGCGACCCAAAAAAACATTTCGAATTGCGCGAACCCCGTTTTCGCCAAATGAGATACCGCAGCTGTCATCTGGTGACATTTCCGCGACAAGATATGCGAGTCCCGGTGTGTACACGTCAAATGACCGCGTCATTGTCCCCGAAACATGAGCGTAGATGTTGATGCGACATGCCGAGCGGAATGTTTCGCGATTTGTCCCCTAGTGAATACATGGCTTAAAGATGAATTCTAAGAGCGGCGAAAATTTGTCTGAATAAATTTCCATACATCATCATCAGGGCGACCGAGGAGCGATGGGAAGCCGGGTCCAGGCCCAGGGGGCTTCGCTCCAGCACGCCATCTCCGACGAAACGAGATTAGGGACCGCGGAGATTTCAGGGTCCATTTCGCGGGAGGCGCAAAAAGCAGCGATCAATTTTTAATTGGACGACAAATTAAACGTCACAACTGTTGCCAGGTTTGCTGACAGATGACACAAATCTGATAAAAATGGAATTACGCGCTATGTATACGGCCGCGAATTTCGCGGGAATTTCCCACGTCGTCGGCTAATTTTTTGGCACTCGTATTATTGTGTGAAATTTTTGATTTGATATCTTTGAAGAGAAATTTTAAATATTTATTAATAACACATTTTTATTCAGTGGAATCTTGAATAAACAAAGTGCACTAAAAGATATAAAATATGGAGAGGGAACAGGAGCGATAACGGGACCTATGTGCTATATTATGCAAGTAAATAGCCTGGCCAATGTAATAAAATACAGTAAAAAAAGTTATATTTGTAGACGAAACATGCATCCTATATGCTGACTATTGTGCGAAATCAATAGAAAACAACATCCAAAGTGACTTGACCAATATACTAAAATGGGCACATGACAATAATCATACAAAATGTTTAAAAAAACTCAGTATTTACATATCCCGTCCCCGCGAGCCACACCAAAAAATTTTCAGATTAGTCTCATTGGACATTGCTACGACTGCCTACATACCAACCCTACAAATCCAACTGCAACTGTGAAAAAATTCAAGAGGTGGAACAATATACTTATTTAAGCTTAATAGTTGATAAACATTTTCAAAGGAAGCTAACACTTGGTAATGAGACATTATAATTAAATAAATAAAAATAACTTTGTTATACACCACTTATATTTATTAAAAATCTAACCAGGTTTCGCTACTGCCGTAGGTTCTTCAGGGATCTTAACTGTCTAAACATAAAAAAATTACGCGCTTATATACTATTTTAATGTGAAAGATGAAAGGACGGAGTGCCAATAGTGGGGGTAGGGGGTGGGATTGTACAGGGAATATTATTATTAAGAGGGAACATATTTAAGAGTGGACTATAAGAAAAAATTATTTGATTATTAATTATTTTATGATTTAATTAATGGCTTTTCTTATCTCTAATGCCTCTAAATTACCTATTCCGTTTTTATGAATAATACTAACTCCTGTGCTATTATTGAACGTGTGGTCTTCTTCAATTAAATGCTTAACAAATTCTGAGAACCCACTACTTTTTAAACCACGCAGTTGATAAACACTTTAATTGGAAACAACGTATCGACAATATTTGTAAAAAACTGAGATCCATGCTAAGTGCATTTCACATGCTAAGACTATGTAGCTCTCGGGGCACACTGTATTCTCTTTACTTCGCGATGGTCGACTCGGTTATCAGATTTGCGATATATTATCAACAATGTCTTTGAGCTGTATTGAAGCGAATGAATTTTTCATAATCGATATAAGTTACTGTAATGATAGTTCAACTTTTTAGAAAAAATAAGTCAGAAATATTGAGAAATATGCAAACTTTGATATTGCATATCTCCATAACTATTTATGGTCATTGTTGCTTCAACATTTTCGACTCATTATCAAAGCAGGAATCCAACTGTAAAATTTTTGATACTAGCTATGAAATACCCTGTATAATAACATTTGTTAAATTTAACGTCATAATATGACGTTAAATTTAACAAATAATTTAATAACACATGTCTTGACCTTTCTCGGAGAAATAAGTACGTCTTGTCTAGTTTGTATTAGGATATCAATATGTAATTATCCTGGAAATATGCGGGATTGCGAAATATCTGACGCTGAATATGTGCAAGAAGTCTACTATCGTACGTATGAAGGGTGGTAATGTGAAGAAAACGTGTGTCAGTCAATCTAATAACCGAGACGGTAAAAGAGGAATCTTCAATAAATTGAATGACGTCGGGAACGCCAAATCTGATTTAGAGAGATCTGTAGAGACGATTATCGACAGCGCCGACTGGGCTCATGGCGTGCGACTAAGTATTTGAGAATGATTTTGTAATATCATCATCATTATCCGAATTCCGATGAATTCGCTTCGTTAAGCAGGCGCTATTAGCCCGCCAATCACGGCGGTGGAAACACCATTCCGCCGCTAAGTGTGGGAACCGGAGGACGCCCGCCATTGTGGCCACCTAGGGCACCGGCTGCTCATTCTAAACATTTATTTTTCGACAACATTCCAGCGGCATGAGAGTTTTTTTTAGACTTTCTCGACCGTAAAAGAAACCCTAAACGAGAAATTCCAGGGAGCAAGGAAAGCTGGTGAAAAAGTGATGAAAGTAAAATTGTAACATTTGTACGACTTAAAAATGTGTACACGAGTGGATTGATAGATATAAATGTATCAAATCATTATATCTTCAAGTAGTGCGCACCGTCTTAACTTCCAGGAAGAAAAAATAACGAAAGGACGATATCCAAAGGAGAGTGACTGCGGGTAATAAAGTAAATGATGCTCTAAATGCAATTATGGCCAATAAGAATCTGTCAAAGGAAGCAAAACTAGCGGTACATAATGGCGTTCTACCACCAACTGTGATGTATGGAAGTGAAGCCTGGAATTGAGATAAAAGCAATGAAAGCAACGATAGAATGAGAAATGAAAAAATAAGAAGTGAATGTAATGCTGGCTGTAGTGTGGTAGATAGAATAAAGACAGGAGTATTGAGATGGTTTGGTCATGCAGAACGTATGAAAGAGGAAAGAATGGTTAAGGAGATATATGGGACGAGTGTTGAAGGCAACATGAATGGAGGGCGTCCGCAAAAGACCTGGCACGATGAGATACTACAAGTATTGAAGGATGGCCCTGTTAAAAGCCTCAATAACCGTAGAACACGTATGAGAAGATGTATGAATGTAGTCAAAGCAAAAGTGGTTTGTCAAAATATAAGAATATGGCGTTCTATCCTCCCTGCCCCCCGGCGCGATGGTTAGATAGTTAAAAAATAACAAAGTAGCATAACAATTCTAGGCTTCACTTCCATACATCAGAGTTGGCACTGGAACGTTATTATGTACCGCTAGTCTTGCTTCCTTTGACGGGTTCTTATTGGTCATAATTTAACATTTATTTAGTAACAAATTTACGATACTTTTTTGATCGAAATGAGATGGGATCCTTGCAAACTGTAATGTGATAATTGGTTGAGCATGGGGTAACATATTATATTATTATTATTATAGAACCTTTCCATGGGTGGTTGGTACACGTCCGGATTAATTAAACCGTTCCGAGTAATGGTTGTTCATACAAAATGTAACATTTTATGACCCCAAAACAAACATTAAGCAATGTAAATGTTGATCTTGGTGCTTAACACGGGGTTTTAAATCACCCATTAAAGTAATCTGTTGATTTAAGGTCATTAATGTGGTGCCTACGCAGGATCTTCGATTTCAGTGTGTTTCTTCTTTACCGACAATTTTGGATGTCAACCGCATATTTTCTTAAGTTAAGTTTATTCATTATGTGGTATGAAACAAATCAATATTCTCATTCATTAAATTATTGATTTACAGTGTAACAATAAATATATGGTTAATAGTAAAAAAAAGGATCCAACTCAAAATACTAAAACACAACCCTTTTGTATAAAAATAATTGGATAATTTATATAGAGCCGTTTAATTCAATAATATCCCAAAAAACTTAAATGAAAATAAAATTACATTATTGTAATATTTTTTCCTGTGTGTGTGGTGAAAAACCTTGATGTTCGTAATTCCAATGATTGTCGTGGCTTCCAGTTACTTATTTATTGGTTTACAATTATTATAGATGATAATACTTAGTTCGGTTCTAATACAATAGGAGTACTGTTCACGTCGCGGTGGCTACGGAATAAGAGAGCCAGAAAAATGGCACCTCTAGCTTTATACCATTCACTCTCTCATTCTTTCATGCCGTCTGTCACTCTCATCATCAGACAGACGTCACTCAAATACTTTACAATTATTTTCAGAATTATCTGTGTAATTATTCTAACTAAATGTGAGCAGAGCAATGTACTTAATTTCGTTTTCTTTCATATTCAATTGGTGATCTATCGTTTCGTATAAAAAATATTAAAATATTAAATTTTTTATTATACATATTTTCGACAAGTTGTTAAAGACCCTGATACATAGGTGTAGTGTGACATAACAGTACAATATTTTTTATGACTATCAGTACGCTTTATAAACATTGATTTTATTTTTTAAATTTCACATTACTCTGTAAAATATTACGCACATTTAAGACGCCCTTTTTATCGCAGTTTTGTGACACGTTTTACCCGAGAAGTCACTGATAGAATCGGCCGTATTCTGAAAATAGCAATATCGGGATCTTAAGATTGTTATCACAATACTCAATAGATGTGAATAAAAAAAAAACGAGACGTTTAATCATGACATCATGATCAAATAAGGAGAATTGTATATTTTCACATATCTCTCTCAAGTGTGTAAATACCTTTATTTGCGATGTCCGATGTCTGCAATGCCTTTAGAAGGACGATTACCGAAGTACCTATCGCAAATGTAACCTCACAATTTTCATGTTTCGACTAAAATTACATGAAGTAAGCACTGATGCTGTATTTAAAGCTTATAGAAAAAAGAATTTCATTTGCCCTTTTAATTAATTTCTTCTCCCACAGCGTTCTGGTGTAAAATTGGAAAAAATGGAAAAATTGTCATTGTCGTTGGACTCGAATTTATATTATAACGTTTAACGTCATGTATTTTTTTCTCCCTCTCTCTCGCAAGTAGAAACTGAAAGAAACACCGACTTATACCTACGTCTCGTTTATTTTTTATTTTTATTCTCGTCTATTAACAATCTTAAGATCCCAATATTGGTATTTTTGGAATACGGCCGAATATATTGTACGTTCAAATGCTAAAATAACTTTTTTTGATCTTGCTGGGTCTTCGTGAATGTTGTTAATTAATCTTGCCTTAAGCATTCGCCTCACAAAATTATTTCCTTAATTATGAGATGATTTAATTGTTATTTCTCGCAGATGTTTTTATGCGAATATTTTTATCAAATAGTTTCTCTGGGCATTTTGGATTTTTTATTACTATTTTTTTCTCTGTTAATAGTATTGTAACGGCGTCTCATCTAAGCTCCGCGGAGCGCTTCTAAGTTAGGTGAGCAGATGTCTTGATGACATATTTATAGTTCAAAAGGACATTTATTTTTATTTTTTATTATGATTTATGATACCGTGTCGTGTCGCGGCTAGAAAATATGATAAATGTGCGGCGAAAAATTTACAGAAATTTGTATATATTGTATTAAAAATACGATATCAGATGACACAATCGAGAAATGTGCTCGATTGTGTCATCAATCCTTAATAATAAAAGACAATTTTTTCTCTGAGAAAAGTAGTGACATGTGCGTTACATTTTTTAAGTGCTTTAATTGGTGTACTCATGTGAGTGACATCTGCAGGCAAGGACATGTGTGGAAAATATAATCCAATTACATTTAATATTTATTTATTTACATCCATTGCCCAAGAGAATTAATTATAATAAAATTCTTAAGTGAAATTTCATTTGTATATTCACAAATGTATATGTTTATGTTAATTTATATAGCGCCGTTTTTGCGTAAGAGACGCTTCAAGGGCGCTTTACAGGTGCGACATCCCGAAAAAATGAGTTTTTAGGCTCTTCTTGAAGAGTTCCTAGTTCTCCATAGATCGCAACACTGGAGGCAGCTGATTCCACATAGCTGGGCCCGCAAAGCTGAAAGCACGTTACGCAAACTTGGTGGCTCCAGGTCTCTTTGGTACTACCAGCCTGCGGAGTGCTTCCGATTTAGCTGACCGCAGTGCGAGCCGTCTTCCAGAGATATTGTCTGGGATACAGAGATCGATCAAATATTGTGGTGCTTTTCTTTGAAGACTTTTGTACACCATCAGAGAGAGTTTGCGATTTAAATTCAATAAAAGTCTTTTTGTGAGTAATTTTTTTCATGATATAATTTATTTCAAAGTCTCCGTGAACGAGTTATAGTAATGTAAAGTTTAGCTATGGTTAAATTTCTACGATATTCTTAAATTCACAGTGTGCATCTACTAGTAAGCTAAACATTTATTTAACTGTGATGGTTTAACGTGATTTCTTTTCGATTGTAACGATGATTGATAACTGACTTTTATCGATTTGATCGTAATCACAAGAAACTAAACCTCCAACAGTTGAATGAAGGTTACTAATTAATCTTACCATAAAGTTGATTCTATTTTCATAGCAAAAGCGGTTCCTAAAAATAAGTTTTTACTTATTTATAGCCGACACCCATGAAATAGAAATAACGAGTTTTATAAAAATATTTGAACATTTTTTTATATTCTCCCTGCCGGCAGTTATTAAATATACTATTTTAAACCCTTTGGTGGTCCACGAAGAGGCGGCAGTAGCAACATGCGTTAGGCGGCCGGCTCGGGTTTGCTGGCCCGGGGTTCAAGCCCATCTCCTGAATGAATTCTTACGAAATTACGGACTTTACACGAAGTTACGGACGGACATACAGATAGACAACAAAATTTTTATGTTTGATAATTATGTGACACGTTTTTCATGTAAGCATTTTCATTTTTTGATTGGTATTAGCTCATCGCTAGTGTCAAGAGAATTTATTTATTTAATACTGGTGCTATAAAGTTCATGTACCTATACATAAATTGGTTTAGTTTACATACTTAAGTACTTACATATTTAAAACCTTATGCATGACATAACACTCTATTAACATTATATTAGGTCCTTACATATGAAATTGGCGTTTAGTATGGGAGGAACATAAAGCCGATTTTTTTTTATTATAATATATTTATTTAATCAAAGTATGTACCATTGCTATCTATGCACTTTTGCCATCTCATAGGTAGTTCATCGATCCCTTTACTAAAAAAACCATTCGGACGGGAATCAATAAAATCTTTGAAGGCGGTTTGGACTGCCCCATCGGAGTTGAATTTTTTCCTTTGCAAGAAGTTATCCAAATTTCGAAAAAAATGGTAATCTGTTGGGGCAAGGTCCGGAGAGTACGGTGGATGTCTTAGACATTCCAATTGAAGCTCCTCTAATTTGGTAGCCGTCTGTTGTGCAGTGTGTGGTCTAGCGTTATCATGAAGCAGCAGTGGCCTAGAGCGATTAACCAGCCTCGGTTGTTTAGCAGCTAGCTTTTCCATCACGGTTTGCAGTTGCTGACAATAGACATCTGCCGTAATCGTCTGGCCAGATTTAAGAAAGCTATAGTGATCGACACCAGCACTAGTCCACCAAACGCTCACAAGTAACTTTTTTGGAGTCAATTTTCGCTTGGGGCATGGTTTGGCTGGTTCGGCAGGGTTCAGCCATTGCGATGAGCGCTTCCGATTATCGTACAGGATCCACTTTTCATCACAGGTAATGATTCGATTTAAAATCCCTTCATTATTGTGCCGGTTGAGTAATGCAACGCAGCAGTCAACGCGCGTTTGTTGATTTGCTTCACTCAATTCGTGAGGTACCCACCTTTCAAGCTTTTTCACCTTACCAATTTGCTTCAAGTGGATTAAAACAGTTTTATCACTAACACCGCAGCCCGCAGCTAACTCGGATGTGGTTTGCGATGGATCCGCTTCCACAATAGCCTTCAATTCTTCATTATCAACTTTGGTCTCCGGCCGTCCACGGGGCTTGTTCTGCAGGTCGAAATTTCCAGAACGAAAACGTTGGAACCAAAAACGCACTGTGTTATCTTTTGCGGCACCGTCGCCATACACATCATTAATCCTTCGAGCCGTTTCTGCAGCACTGGTGCCACGGTGGAACTCGTACTCGTAAATAACGCGATATTTCAAGTTTTTCATTTTGTAAACTGAGTGACGCAAAGAAAAAAACAATTGAGGAAAAAACAAATGAATTATAATTTTGAAAACACAAATACATGAGTAAATAGCTGTATAAATTTGGATTTGGAATTCCTAACCAAAGAGAAGATATTTGAGATCAAATTTGCCAGTACGGCAAAACGCCAATTTCATATGTAAGGACCTAATACTTATTTGACCAATGAGTTTATGATGTAATATATTTATAATAATGTTGTGTGTGTGAAATAAACAAAAAAAATGGATCATTAACTGTTAGATTTTTTTTGAAAATTGTAAAAAAATAAATTGTTAAAGCCACTCTCCGAAGATCACACGACTGAGGAAATTATCAACTCTGTAATCAACAAGATTGCCTTTTCAACAAAATCAGAATTTAATTTCAACCAATTTACACACCCGAAAAGTTTTAAAGTGTTGATTATTTTCAGCGTAATAATTCAGTGACACTGGGCGCTCGGGTGTCTCGAGATGTACATTTTTTATCTCGGCTCTAAAATCTCTGCCGATAATAAATTGCGGTAATTTTGAGCGCGCGTCGCTTGATGGTGCCGCCCCGAAATACGCTCCGACGTCTGCGAGACCGAAGCCGAAAACAGTCTAAAAAAAACCAGACCGAATGTCTACCAGAAATCCAACTGGGAATAAAAATTCCAGATTTATAATGCAGATGGAATATTACGCAACTCTCTGGGAAGACGCATGTTGCCCAAATCTCCCGACAACTATCGCAAATTGTCCTGAAAATTTTTTACACCCGTAACTAGAAATTGTGAATTCTCGTCGAACGAATAATTTTGACAATATTTTTGTATGAAGGTATGTTCTAAAAACATAGTTACTGGATTTGGTCCCCAGAGGTATGATTAATTAAGGATAAATTATAGAATTCTCACAGAGACGAAGCTATTTATATATAAGAAAAGTGAATGGAAGTCTCTTATACCATGGCTCAGGGCCTACAACCTGTTATAGCTCGTACGGGTTGTAAGCCCTGAGCCATCGTATAACTAACTAACTAACTAACCATCGCGCCGTTTCACTGCAGGGGTAGGCAGAGAGGATTGAACGCCACACTCTTCTATCCTGGCACACCACTTTTGTTTCGGCCACATTCATACATCTTCTCATACACGTTCTACGGTTGTTGCGGCTTTTAACAGGGCCATCCTCAAATACGTAATCGTATAAGAGACTTCCATAAATTTTTCATATAAATAAATAGCTTCGTCTTTGTGAGACTTCTATAATTTATGCTTAATTGAATAATTTTGATTGTATTTTCTCGAGAATTTTTTATTTTGAAATTACGAATCTTGTTTCTCGAGAAATTGTATATGAGAATCTCGAAAATATTACACAATTTCAGCTATTTATATATTGCGTTCTAAGTCAAATCATTATCCGAAATAGCGTGATTCGCATGTTGAGTCCTTTATTTTGTAGGCCCGTGTGGCAAACCTAGGAAACGATAGCAAAATATGGCACGCACAACAATTTAGCTGACACGTGAACGATTTACGTCTTAAAAACTTCTAAAATCAGCATTAAAAACAATAAAACAGAGAAACATTTCATCTCTGAAAATTTTATGTCAAAAAAAGAACAAAATCGTCGGCTTTTATTTTTTATTTTTAAGAAGACATTTTATTCAGAAATTTTTTTTAGTATGAAATTAGTCGAATTTTTCTTCAAAATAATTAAATATGTTTATAATTTTGTATAATTTGTGAACCATTTTTAAAAAATAAAAAAGATTATTCTCGTAGAATTTAGTTTGAAATATTCCAACAAATTACTTTACAATATTCCTAATATATTTTGATAATTCTTGATTTTCCGTTATTTTTCGAGAAAATAAAATAAAATTTTCTGATTCCCTAAATTGCTAAAAAAAAGATTTCTCGCTCTCGAGAATCTCAATCATATTCACAAAATCTACTCGTGACAATTAAAATACGATTAGGTTGGTACAAAAGTAATGGCAACTTTTTTTTAAATTAGTTTTTCTTGTGTAGTTTTAAAAATTATATTTCAACAGTAAATACGTCTCTGTTTCTAGTCATTTTTTCAATGAATCTCTGCACACTAATAAAATATATATATTTATTGTCATAGTTCGTGTCTACCGTTTAAAAGATTTTTTAATATAAACCTCAATATATTTCAATGAAAGTTTCCACGTTAATATCATTTTAAAGCGCATTTGACGGTCGGAATTTAGGTAACATCGCCATCGTTTTTTTGTTTGTTAATTTTTACTTTAAATCAGGTCAGCCCTGTTAAAAGTTTTAACGAACGTAGAGCGTGCATGAAAAGGTGTACGAAAGCAGACAAGCCAAAAATGGTCTGGGAATAATGATACCAACTTCGCCACACTAACCACCTATGACTGCAATTTTTTTTACTTATATTATTTAGTCGTGTGTGTCATGTCATTTTATTGTAGCGAAATTGGTAGCTATTGATGTATTTGGGAAAGGAATAATTTCGAGTTCGTATCCCGGTGCTAATACGATATTTTTTCAATAGATATATTATTTCTGCATGCCTTTTTAATTGATTTGCATAATTTGTTTTAAATATCATAAAATAAGAATATATCGCCCGTATTATTAGGATAACAGCACCGCGATGAAAAAACAGGGCATTCTTATATATGGACGTGCAAAATTCCCATGACAAATATCAATACATCCGTTAAACGTCATCACGAAAAAATTGATGTTTATTACTATGTTATACAATAACGGCGATTACGTGATTATTAAGATATAATAGCGATGTGGAACCGACTTGACTTAGATTTGTGACAGAGTTATCAGCGATGAAACTCTTACGGGTCTGTTTTCATTGGTTTGCGTTATCTTAATAATTGTGTCTTGACCACAATACTTTACAGATAGATTCCTGTCTAAATAATTATGAATCAAAAATGTTCAAGCAACAATGTCTAATACCAACAGATATGGAAAAAACCACTTCCAAGTTTACATTTTTTTTCTTCATTATTTCCGTTTTATTTTCTGTTCAACGTTGTACTACCATTATAGTAGCTTGTATCAAAATTCAAATAGGTACTCATTCGTTCGAAAAAAAATAGAACCTTGCAGAAATTCGAACAAGAAATTTTTTGCAAACTTCACTTTTTTGAAAAGTCGTTTATCTCTACAACAGTTACTTAATCATTTTCGACTAATAATTTAGGCAGTAACCTGCTAAGTATTGTGGACTATTACATCTTGTATAATATTGTACACTTCATTGATTTTGACGTGATATTTGACAAAAGTATTTTTTTTCTCATAGAAACTTTACGCGTACATAAATAAGTACATCCCGTCTACGTTGTCTTCTTCTTCTTCCTTTATCCTGGTCTGTTCTCCAGAGAATAGCGCCTCCTATGAGGTGGAGTCCCAGCTGTTCTTCCATTTGGGAGGTCTTCCGCGAGGGCGGGTTCCGTGAAGTTGACTATGTAGTACGATTTAAGAGAGTCTGGTGCTGGCTATTCTTTGGACACGACCATACCAGCGCCTCCTTCGCTGTCTACTCCATCATACAATATTCTCAGCCTCACATATCTCTGTTATTCTAATGTTCCTCACGTGATCCCTCAGTGCCTTGTCTGATATCATCCTCAGTGTCTTAATGTCGGAAGACCTCGAATGTTATACTACTTTGTGTTGAGATATAATAAAAATATTGTTATTCTAAGAATAGGGGGTCAGTTGGCAGTGATTCGACGTACTTGTGAAATACGAAAAAACATTTTTGATATTTAACATCTTTCCTCTCGCTTTCCTGCAATCTGTGACAGTGATTTTGTGAAAAAGGACGGAAATGCGTAACAGGAAATAAGACTACAGGGAAGCGTGCAAAATTTCATTTGACCAATGGGGATGGATGGATGGATGGAAAATCATTGGATGGAAAAAATCAACGTTTATAAACAAATCAATGTCCAGCAAGTGCCATCACAGTGAAGACGCACACTTCTAACAGTCGATGCTTTTTTCTATTTCTAAATAAAAATGCCTCTGTAGATAAACGGTACCTACCTAGTGCGGCAAAATTCAATAATAAATAAATGCACGTACATTTTCTTTACTTATATTTACTAATTAATTAATATTCATATATGTATTAGCTTTTCTCTAGTAATACATATATATTATTACATACATATATATTAGCTAATACATATATATTATTCATATATGTATTAGCTCGTTTTTTTTATACACGTGATTACAGTGTTTTACAAAGTTATCTCGGAAACGACGAAAAATCAATTGTATTTATTAGTGTTATAAATGTCTATCGTAAAGGTGTCTCAAGCCTAGCGTGAGAACACATAGCCCACTTAATTATGAACAAAGTTTAAAGTTTAAAAACTCCAAGCGCTTGAGTTGGCGCGGCAAAGTTTCGATAAATAAATTCGTTACCCCTCTTTACCGGGGACACGAACCGTGGCCGTTGATCTAAAACTCGGGCGTAAAAAGTTTCCGAAAAAACCACAGCACCGTGCCAAAAAGCACCTGTGTAATTATTATACAACAATTTAATTTTCTGGGCACAGAACTTGTGCGCGAGAACAGTATTGTAATTTGAACGCCTAACCGCAGACTGGAGTAACTTCGGACAGTTTTTTTTTAACTGCTCCTTGTAAGTTTGTGAGGAAGAACGAAGCTGCGATTTCACGCTTTTTTTCTAAGACGTGTGGAACTGTTATTTTTTCGATGCCGGCAGTCCTTGATGGCGTTTTACAATGAGTACGGGAGTTAATTTTATGTTCCGTTAACAAAGCACTGTCACGCTATTGTAGATAAAACTAAAATGTACATTTTTACATGCCATTAAAATAATAATAAAAACAAATCGGACTTGAAATTTGTTTTAATGGACAGAGGACAGAGGTTATTTTTATAGAAAGGAGATTTAAAAAAAAATCATAATTTTGATTTATCTTTAGAATGTAAACTAGCTGTGCCCGCGGCTTCGCACACGTAGATTTTTAGTAACTTTTAGTCATATTTTATCAATTTGTGTATTAATCTTAATATATAAATATATGTCGTCGCGGACTTTATTACTGTACTTTTTAAGTTTTACAACTTCTCTACAGAAAGTACTTAAATATCTCTTACTGTGAAGGCAAAAAGGACACATAAAAATAAAATAGATCACCACGAAAAGCCCTTTATTTTAACGGGATAATATACAGCCTGTCTATTCTGAAAGTCTGTTCTAATTATTGGTGAAAGAATTTTTGAAATCGGATGAGTAGCTTCGGAGATTACCTCCTACATCCAAACTTACAAAGTTTACCTCTTTATTTATTAGTATAAATTGACATTATGCTAAACTATGCACTATGCATTAAACTATGCACTATATAACTTCACCCGTTGAAAGTAACGGACTTTAAACATTTGAATTTTAATTAGTGTATATTATAGATATCTCACAGAGACGAAACTGTATTAATTATGGGAAAGTAGGTATAGAAGTCATTTGGGTGTATACAGGACTTATGACCTGTCTTTTTATGGTTGGCTTAAGTGATCACTTTACACAATTGTAACATTCGCCATTTCCACCCATGATAGAATATACCATGCTTATTCATTTTTTGGAAGTTGTATATATGTTCAAATTGCGTGGAAAGCTTTCATATATGAGTTGTAAGCGCCTTTTCCATGCGGCCTGTACAAAGCCATTTTCATTCCCCTAAATCCCCACAGATGTCGCTAATGAGAAAATCTACATTGATTTTTTACGGAATTTTGAGAGCAATATACTTTATTGTGTGTAATGAAATTCATTCGAATACTTGCATTACACTAGGATACGCCAGGAAATATTATTTCCAAATGACTTCTATACCTACTTTCCCATAATTAATACAGTTTCGTCTCTGTGAGATATCTATAATATACACTAATTGATTAATAATGTCTCTGTGACATAAATCCAGCACTGTTCTGAAAGATTTGAACAAAACTCAAAATATTCTGAATTTGAATTTCAGCTTTACATTAATCATTAGTTGTACATTAATTATTCACAACAACAAAAAAACAATGCGAAATCAATTAAAAGGCAAAAAAATTTTTTTTTTACAATTATATACACACGAGTGTATGGATGAGCGCACCTATTCTTTTAATCCATAAGATCAATAATTTGTAATGATTGAAATTATACCGAAAAAGCAAAGGCATAAAATTAAATATTTTATATCCAAAATTTTTTTAAAATGTTTCGAATGCACCGTGCAGTTGCCGAAGATTTAAAATGATGGTACTGAATTCTAGATCTTTCAAAATCACGTTTCTTATAAATTTATATTTTCTATAAATTTCTAATTTATTACATTTTAAATTAATAATCCTCGATGGCTGCATTCAATTTTTGTTTTGATATTGCTCCTTTTGCTTTTATACCCCAAATATTACCTATAATTTTTTTTTTAAATAGCATAACAGGTTGCTCCATTTGCTATGGAAGATGTAACTTGGAGTGAGTACCTATATGGTGGCGATCTTCTGTTTGATGCTTTCAATGCTATCATCAAGTGAATACATCGATATGATCGCTCAATTAATTTAAGAGTTGCACACTACGCGTCATGGTGTGCTTATTCATTACATCCATTCTGCGTTGGGATTTCACACCAATGAACAATTGGTACGAATCAATTATTCATTATGTTCATCATAAGTACACCTGGAACGAAGCCCATACATAACGAAAAGCGCTGACGCCGATCTAAATGTGGACCACCGAGACTCTCAAAGGGGCTGGCTGCCGAGGGACGTGTTGAAAAATGTAATATCAAGCTCGAGAAACGAAACGTCGGAAGTGAAAAGGGGGTCCTAAAATTAGAACTGGAGAAGTGTTAGTTTCCATCCAGGAAACAGCTTAGATTAATCTGTCAAAGGCAGACACTAAAGAAAATTCCACGAGATTAGGAGCTATTTTAAGGGGAGTGTGTTTGGAAAAAACAAAAGTTGACAGAATAAATGTGCTGCATATTGGATATCATACGGTTGGTGATTTAATAGGTTCTTCTCACGAATTTGATAAATATTATATTATTTAAGATATTATGACATTTGTGTACGGGGGATTTTGGCAGATTAGTTACAGTAATACAGGTACAAAAAAATGTGTAACGAAAACGTTAAAATATCCTTAGGTATCAGGAAATATTGTTAAATAATGGCCCGAATAAAATATATCTGATTCAGATTTGTTACTAGAACTTAAATGACATAATTATTTATAGTGATTTAAATCGACTGGCAATGATTAATAATATGAACGTACAGTACTGTTCCTTTAAAAATCAGTTTGTTACTTTTACATTTTGCTCACTTATTTTTTTTTACCTGTATTACCTGTTATCTGCCAAAATCCCCGAACTCAAATGTCATAATATTCAAAGCGTCTTACCTACTACAGTGTACATCTAGAGAAAATATTTCTGGTTTGATGCTATAACGTAAGTCTGGCGGTCGCTGGCCCTTAGTCTAATAAATTAAACAATTGCAGTAAATTAGCGATTGTAGTGAGTGTAGTTGACAGCGCCTGCTTTAACTTTTTTGTCGTATTTTGTTGCTAATCTGTACTATCTTAAAACTCTTGTAAAAAATGTGAATTATTATTTTATATTATAATATAGGTAGCCCGATAAGTCATGCAGTTTTTATGAGTGGCAATGAAATGCGTCATTTCGGTAATGATAATAAAAAAGTACTTACCTGGCCCATTACGTTGAGGTGATAGTTATAGGAGAGTCTTTGACACTGGCTTGAGTAATCAGGTCAACCAAAAAAAAAAGATATCTATCGACCACAAAATGAAATGTCAGTGCATGAAGGCCGGAGTCTTATATACCGAGGTCTCCTAACTTTTTAAATGCGAAGCATATTCGACATGAGGGACGCGATAAATTAAGGTTAGGCAGAGTATGCCGACTTAAGAAATCTTTCAAAAAGCTTGGAAGTTGTCAAAAAGTATGACTGTGATAATCGTATTTAAGCACGTCCTTGCATGGTACAAATGAACGTATAGTGACGGTTACGACTGAGCATGATATGAAAAGATGTGTTAGAACCAACATTATGTGACATTCTGCAGTCAAGCATGGACGACAAAATTGTAGTAGGTAATAAGATTTTTTTTGAAATACAAAAGTGAACATGGAATATGTGTTACATCAATATAGGTACTTATTTCTCTTTAGTGCTTGTCTGGTTATCGGACGTTTACAATCATCCGTCCGTATTCCAAAAATAGCAATATTGGGATTTAAGATATTTATCCCAATACTTAATAGACGAAAATAAATAAACGTATATGTCAGTGGTGTGATCAGAGGGAGAAAGAAGAATCCGTCAAACGTCAAATATAAAAACAGTCCAACAATATTTCTCTTTTCTATGGTCCAACCAACGCGAAAACGACAATTTTGCCAATTTTTCACCAGGACGCTGTGGGAGAAGAAATTAATAAGTGCATAATAAGAATAATAATAGTTGAATAATTTATATAGCGCCGTTTTTGCGAGTACTCACCTCAAGGGCGCTTTAATGAAATAATATGAAATAACATTTTTTACAGCATTGGTACTTATTTGATGTAACTTTAGTCGAAACATGAGAATTGTGAGGTTAAGTCTGCGGCAGAGCGAAGCTGTCAGACCAGACCGGAGAAATCGGGCATCGCAAATAAAGGTATTTACTTTGAGAGAGATACGTGAAAATATACAAATTTTCTTATATTGCTATTTTCAGAATACGGGCGAAAATCTTATTAGTAACAGCTAGAAATAGTTGGACAGTGAATTTTCCGAACCATTACCTAAAGTTTTTCAGTCAGGATGTCATTTGTCTTCCAGGACCTCTTCTGCTCGCAATTTTGCTGAGATGCGGGATCTGGTTCTTCCCTGGATATCTCATGATATGGTCAAATATTGTAATTTCCAGGTTTTAAATGTTTTACGTATTTATTTTCATTACCTTGCTATTTGTAATCCTATCAATCCAGCTTGAGAAGCCGCCTATAGATCCACATCTCGAAAGCTTCAAATCGTTTCAGCCTTTTTTCAATGAATGTAAACTAAGCTAAGCTATCTAGTGTCCTAGAATGGGGCTCGATCTACCGACCACTGGATCACAAGACGAGTCATAAACACTAGACGTTCTGTGTGTATCTAAGAATAAATAAATAAAACTTTATTCCAGTATGTGGGAGGTTTGTGCAGTCCTACACATTCCATATAACAATACATAATATATTAAATTATCATACATGCGACATATAACATGCAGGTACGCAATAGGTAAGATATAACAAGAAATAAGGTATATAGAAAGAATTATTCAAATAAACAGGGCATACAAAGTATGTAAGACTTGGTGCGATGCGAAAGAGTTAGTATTACAGCAAAAATTATTGACAAAAAAATGTAAGTAAACAAATAATAATTATAAAAGAAAAGAGAAAACGAGTATAAGTATTAACATAAAAGAAATAATAAATTTAAAAAAATAAAACATAAAAATTAACATTAAAAAAAGAATAGTATCACGATGGATGATTATATTTTTTTTAAAGCAGGCGATAAATATGTTTCACAAGTCATTAAAAGTTATCCAAAAACCGGTAGTGTTTTCACATCAATTTTCATTGAATATCATTGTCCTTATTATAAATGCACGGTGCATGAGAAAGTTTTCAGTCACCGCGGTAGTGATTTATTGCCATTTATTATCTATTGAGGTATTATGAGGAAAGAAAGTGCATCTCCGAGTAGCGAAAGATATGCAGCTCGGTCTACTGTGTTCGTCAGTAATTATTAGAAAGTTGCGGGTTTATTGCGGACCATAAAGAAAACTTCTTCATCGTTATAAAATTATTTTTAAGACCTCTTTAGAAGGGCTTTCTCGGAGAGTTTTCCGAATGGTTTTATGACTTCCAAGCTAGTTATTACTGCCATGATCAAGGTATATTTACTTTATATATATCTCCAATTAAAGAACGGCTAATGATGTATAATAGCTTGCAGGGATAGACGCTGAAATTTCTCCGAAAATATTGCATTGCATTATTCTTTTTCTTGAATCTATGGTGATCATGGAACAGAATCTAATTTGGCGCTTAAATGCGTAAAGCCATGTATTCACTAGGGGACAAATCGCGAAACATTCCGCTCGACATGTCGCATCAACATCTACGCTCATGTTTCGGGGACAATGACGCGGTCATTTGACGTGTACACACCGGGACTCACATATCTTGTCGCGGAAATGTCATCCGATGAGGTTATGGATGACAGCTGCGGTATCTCATTTGGCGAAAACGGGGTTCCGCGCAATTCGAAATGTTTTTTTGGGTCGCAATTTCAAATTAACGAGGTTTTACTGTAGTAAATTGAATATTATTAAAAACAAGGTCCTTTTTGCAAATAATTGTTTTCCAGACGTCACGGAAATATATCGCCCTATGAGGTTATGATGATAGCCGCGTATCTGTTTATGTTAATGAGTTTATCGAAAAGTAAGAGGAGAAAAAAGAGGAGAATGCGAAATTATTTACTGCAAAGAGAAAGAAGGACGGACGATCTTCGATCGATACAGCTCGACGAGTTCGAGAACGATTTCGTTTCCCCGCATTGTCATCTTGACAGATGCAGCGCATGCGTATTCACTTGTTTACATACCACGTGGTACTGACGCTCCGCGGAATGTTGCAGTGAGTCGGGTATCGTGCGCATGGCAACGTTGCCACGGCACGTAGAAATGCCGCGCTATGTTGTGCGCGAGGTCGCGGAACAGTGCACGACGTTGCAACGTCACGTAGACTCTATGCCGCGCGTGCTGTTGAGGGACAATTTGTCCCCTAGTGAATACATGGCTTAAGTCGCACCATTTTTTTCCACATTTCCGTCTGTGGCCCTTCGACCGTCTAGAAGCATTTAATCTTGCAATTATAATTTTGCTCGTAACCTCTGTGAATCGACAATAAATTAAGTGTAAATAGACTGTGAGTAAAATTCCTGATTTGTTTGTATCTAATGCTTATCTCACACAGTTAGGTCACACGACACATTTTCGGGTTCCGTGGGTAGTGAGGAAATTCTTCCTTTCATTACCAAATTGGTGACCCTCAATCTACCAATGAAGTAACCCTATCAAACCCTCCAGAGACCTTCCGCTCCCGTTCTCCCGGAAATCGAGGTCTCCTTATGGTTTTTGCTACCACCTGGATGTCATTAAGGAGCCATTTTGGGATCCATGATTCCTGCATCTTCTAGACGTGTCCCGGCCATCTGAGATGATATGTGGGGTATAAAAGCAAAGGTAGCTTAATGCAGCCATTGAGGATTATTTATTTATAATATAATGTACTGAATTCGAGGTTTTATAAGGATAGGTAGTTATCCTCGGTGATAGCATTCAAAAACTTTTTTTAATTTTTTGATTTTGCTCTCTTTGCTTTTATACCCCACACATAGTTTCATGTGAGGTCTGAGATCATTGCAATACATAATCTATATATATTATGGTATACACTACGACGTCGAATACAAAATATTCATCGTATTTCGATTAATTTTTATGTCGATATATTTTATGAGATTCATCGCCGACATGAAAGTTAATGAAAGGAAGAAAGAGAGAAAAAAACCTGATAAATTTTTTTTTAAAGTGCTGCGTCAAAATTTTATCTGTTTGTGTGGCAACCACCCTTCCTTCGAATCGTAGGGCAGTATAAAAGTAAATCTAAATGTATGATTTGTCTATGGTTTCGCTTATTATCTGGAGACTGAATATTTACAAATTTTCATATTCATCAAGTTCTTGGTAATACCTATGTTGGTTAAAAATACACGTTACCTTAATTTTTACTTAAAGATTTTCATATTAATGAACAAAGACGTGCTGCTCTCGACCAAGAATAGAATAGAAACATCAGTAAAGGCATTTATTTTACAAAGGTGAAAGCTTTGTCCTTCAACCAACACTATGTATTCTTTATTACTTTTTACAATCATTTTTATGCAGCAGGTAAGGAGAATTAATTGGTGACTAATCTTCCAGTAGCATTCTTAGCAATATTATACCTAGGCGTTCATACTAGCTTAGGTGCCGCAAATTTCCATTTCTACTTTGGTCTTGACTATCGTCTTATTTGTTGTGCTACGTCCATTATACAATTAATTTGATCGATAAGTGTGAACTGCTGCGCCAATGATGGTTCAACACCAAACTGACTTATGTCCCAAGTGCTGACATTCAAAACGCGGATGCCGGCCGACGTGCATCTTTATATTAAGATTCGGAGCATCCTGTTCCTTTATTGGTCATTCAGACATCGTCGGTGCACGTGCTGTGCTCGCTGGAGCAGAGGTCGTTAAACGCTTAATAAGAAATAATGTAATCAGTTGCTGATTTTGCATTTATATTTAACCCGTACACTGCATCAGAAAATAGTAATAATACTTTTTCGTAATTCATAATCTAAGTTTGTACCTTCTTAAATAATCGTAAAATGTCTTTGTGGTAACGTTATTATATGATTTATTAAAATTTAAAGTAAAATTAAATACTTAGTTTTAAACCACTTATGACTTTATAATCGTCAACTAGTTTCGGTTGGTCTTAACTATTATCAGGTCCTGGTGAAGGTTGAGACCAAGCGAAACGAATAAGTGGTTTAAAATTAAGAATTTAATTTAATTTAAAATTTTAATATAATTTCAAGCCACAAAGTGTTTTACTGCTTTGAAAATATATTATATAACAAACAGGAAAACACTTTGTATTAACTATTAATTTATCAAATCATCAACATGTTTCGGGGACAATGTTCCCTATATCACTAAAAATTAAAAATCGAAGTATAGACGTCATCAAAAATAAAAAGCAAATATATGGGAGATGAATAACTAATTAAAAACTAATGTGAAATCCAATTTTACATACAAATAATATAAGATTATAGTTAGATAAATTAGAAATTTAAAAAAATATTAAAGATAGAAAATTAAATATGATAAATAACCGGATGATTTTTGAAAATAGTTAACATTTAAATTTGTTTTCACATTAGTTCCCAATTAATTTTTCAACACCCATATATCTATTTTTTGTTTTTGTTAGTATCTATATTTACTATAGATACTTTGTATTTGTATTCTGACGAAGGGATCATGGTCCGCGTTGATAATACAATAAATTGTTCTAGGTCACCAATCCGCCCCTGCCTGCGGATACGATGTGCTGCTTGTCATTCAATTAAATTTTGTAATCATTTCCGCTGCGATAAAATCTAATAAGTACACTTGACATTTTTATTTTTTGGTGGTTTTCTATGAATGGACGTGCAGCCGGCATCGGAAAACGACCTACAAAGGTCGGGAAGCCGCCAGGGGTGTAATACAACCGGCAATACTCGTACTAAAGTAATCAATCAAACACCGCATACGTCTACACTCTACACACAGTCAGGCAGACAGATATTCACCAATGGCGTACACTAAGCATAGACCCAGGTTGTGCTGCCAGTTTCGATAAATAATAATATTCAAAAATGATAATTTCTATAGCGCCATTTTCGCAAAAAAAATCACCTCAAAGACGCTTTACACTAACATTGTTTATTTCTATACTAGTATTTAATTTAGTGGAAAGAATCTTATAAAAAGGTGCTTTTTAAGTCTTTTTTTAAAACAAGAGAGTTCACTAAACTTAGTCTTCTGGTAGTGTATGGTCGGTTCTACAACCCTTCAGCGGCTGACTTCAGAGTTTGGCGTCTACTATTTATGTCGTCCGGGACACAAAGACGCCATATTATGTGTCGCCATGTACATTAACCAACACAACTTAAACTCGACTCTATGAGGAAAACGAAGCCAATGTAGTTCACGCAAAAAGGATGCTATATGCGAGAATTTTGATGATCCATATACTATTTTTGCTGCCGTATTAAGAATGGACTGTAGTCTATCCAGCTGGAATTTTGGAGGTCCAGCATGAATGCTATTACAATAGTCCATGCGTGACACCACGAATGCATTTATGAGTAGCTGAAGCCGCCTTCATAAATATGAGTAAACGGGCGGCTTCAGGGAGAAGGTATCTCCGAATACTTTTAATCTGTCTCAGTTGATAAAAGCATGCACTGACAGTTTTACTTATATGTGTATTCATTGAAAGGTATGAACCAATGTGCACGCCCAACAACTTAACTGCAGATTTAGCATTCACAGACATCGATTCCTATATTAGATATTGCCGTCTAGATGTCGCGGCCCACAGTAGCTGTAATAGAAGGATTGGCTGTATTGTCGATAGACATAAGCTTATGGAAATAAATAACTTGTTTTTATTACATAACGTATTTGTCAATTTAATTCAACTTGTAATTATATCAATGTTGATCTATATTAAAAGACGCAGTATTATTTATATGCATGAATAAAAAGAGTATGGTGGAGTAGACGGTGAAGGAGGGGCTGGTACGGTTCATTTCCAGAGAATGGAGAGCACCAGACTCCCTTATATCGCACTACACAATCAGCCTCACGGAAACCACCCTAGCGGAAGACCTCCCAAAAGATGTATGAATAGCTGGAAATCGACCTGGCACTGTCCTCTAGAGAACAGATCACATAGGTCGATTAAAAGGAAGAAAAAGAAGATAACGATTTTACACGATTTCCGGTGGTTAAATAAGAAATAATTCTGTACTAACACTAATGATATTATACAAATTTGACTCGAATGCGAACGTGTCTTAAGTAAATTAACAAGTGTAATCAAAACAAGAGTTTTATTTCCATACAGGTTACACTAGAGGTTATATATGTAAAAATGTATGAGTGCTAGCTTGCTGGTGTCCGGAAATGGGGCTCGAGAGCTAGGCGAGTATCATAATCACTTCTCTAAATTCTACTGGATAGTTCTAGTTAAAACATTAATGTGTTTGAATTGATTGGTGAATTTTGAGTTATTTGGGTGTGGACACTGTGGACTTACATACTTAATATAGTATATATCGAATAAACTGTAGTTTAGATTTATTTTGCATACATATCTCATATTTAATCTTTGTTTTTATTTATTTTAAGTTAGGAATTATTGTAATTATTGACATTATATTATACATATTTGCTTATCTATTTTTTACTGCTCGAATTTTCGAATTAATGTGTATTATTTTTATGTCATCATTTTTATCTATATATTTAAAAATCACTCCTTTATGAGCATATCGTTAATGGTTCTTTGTACCGTGTAAAAAATTTAATAAATGGATAATAGTTACATATAGCTTTTTTGCTAGTATGGAGTGCACGCCCCTGACATGCACACACGCACACACCTGTTGAGGTATTTCCGAATGTACTAACCTGGCGTGGTGAAACGTGGCGGAAGAGATCTGCACGATACGTGAATTTCAATGTGGGTGCAATGTATGTATCAAAGATAATACTGTACTCCGAGTAAGGAAATAATAAAATTCCGTGGGAACAATATGCATATATAAATTTATTAAATTTACTGCGAGACAAACGACGCCGACGGATAGCGAAAAGTTGTATGTCCAGGCTTGAAAAGATATTTATTTATTTATTTATTAATCGAAGCCCTAGTACAAGAAAGTTACAAGGATTTTTATATACCTACCATAAAACACGTTTTAAAGTAAATAGTTCAATAAATTTAAAAATAAAACTTATTTTACAAAAATTAACAAACAATAATAATTAGAAACCTTTAACAAATTAATTATAAAGTAAAATAAAGAGAATTAAACTAATATACCAGATAAATAAGATAAGAAGATAAAATTAAAACACATTTTAAATGAAAATTAATTAGGACACTTTAAAATAAATGAATATACATATAGTATTTATATAATTTACGGGGAACAAAAAATAAAAATAAAATTTTGTTAGTAAGAAATCCGGTAGTGGTTCGGTCAAGTAGTCGTAAACCAATTTCGAATGTCTAGATTAAAGAAATTATATAAATTAATTAGAAAGATATACAAACAGTATCTATCGAAAATATATTTGGTTACCGCTGGGATTCGAACCAATTTTTTTTTCACTCCGAGAACAGCGATAACAATTTCCCCACAATACACATTTTTGTTATGTCATGTGATTGTGATGATGCATCTATTATCCTATTTTCAAATAGCTATCAACTTTATATTGCAATGAATTCCATGAATGAAACCAAATGAAGCGCGGAAAATGATTGCAACTGAGATATTTTACAAGAATGACTTAAAATACCCACCATTTATTTAAATAATGGAATCATGGATACAAATACCGCGACCGCTTTAATCATAATTATAATGCTAACAATACAAACGCACCATTACAAAACAATATAATATATGGGTATCTTAATGATCGAGTGAAACAAAAAAAAACACCTTTCATGGTCGGTATGGAATTAAAAGGCAAATGAGAAGAATTATAATTATTGAGGATTGCCACTGTGGGAAGGCTTGTGTCAGGTTGTGAAGACTGAGTCAAGGACGATAGCGGTGGGCCGAAAATCCCTGATTTCTGGTAAACATTAATTTGTTAGCAATTATTTTAATGTTAAGCGGAGTAGCGTCATTTCGGCGGTATTTTTTTACAATTTGAGGAGAATTCATGGTCGTATAAATTAAACATAATAAACAATTAATTTAAACCTAACCGACGACTCTGGTCACAAATCATAATATCAGTAGGGATGTGCAACGCTGCGAACGCTTTCTCGATCCTTGAATGATTTGGCAGTCAATTCACGGTGCAACATTCTAATTCGAAATATCAATTTTTATTTAAACTTTGTACTACACACATCATTAGAGTTATGTATCACTTTTATAGTTTCGAGAGGAGTAGTCCTCCTCGGTAATTTTTTACTTTCGTATGCGCACAGTTTATGAGATGCTTTGTGGAGAATTTGTTTCAAGCGCTCTGATTGGTCAACTTTCTTTTTCAGTAAATAAATGTCACAAAGAGCTTTGTTATTGCTCAATTATCAGCTACTTTCTCAATTATAACTATCAGAATTTTGGTTGAAGTAGGGAAGCGACAGAATAAAAAACACCACGATCTTAAGAATGTGTGATATCCAAGATGTTGTCAGATGAGGGAGACAAAGGAGAAGGTATCGGAGATTGGATTCCCAAATACTAACACACCTTGCCCTAAATGGGAAACCAGAAGGAAGAAGGATGCCTGGAAGACCCCCAAAAGATGGAAAAACAGCTGGGAGTCCACAGAATAAGAGGCGGAAAACTCAGGGCCTAGTGGCCTTCAGTCAATACAAGAAGGAGGTAAGATTGCAAAATATTTCATATTTTCGTATTATATTATATATGTTTCTTTGGGTCAAGATTATAATTATTATTTTACGATGTATTTTAATACGCGTAAAATTTCCGACAGTTTCATGAGCGAAGGACCTCCAAATAGCAAATGATTTTGCGCGTAAAGTTATTCTCATTTAAAACTGCAAACTACTTTAAAATTATGCAACTGTTTCAAGGTCAATTTGTGAATAATTTTCAGCGCTGGTAAACTATTTAATTCTTGGATTCGGTCCAGTGCCGCTGTCGCGTGAATAGAAATCTAATTATATTCTAATGTTGGGATTGCATGATGCCATTGACTCTCGTGTTTTTGTTTGTTTGCATTTACACACGAGATAAAAATACGGTTTTACTTTTAGATTATTACATGTTAAGATGAATAGACTTGGTACTCGGAGTCTTGGATCACTATTTTCGTAGCACTATGCCTCGTGAGAGAACACATTCTCGGATAGTACAAAAAATATGATGTGATGTAATTATAAGCAAAAAATTGTCTACATCGTGTGATGTAAATGTACTAACAGAAAACAATCAAAGCCTAACATAATGAATTAACACAAGTACAATAAATCCTGATTTTGTAGCAATAGTTTTTGTGGATAGTGATTTGGAACTAGTTTTAAGGGATTGCACAACCCTAGTAGTTAGAAATTGGGTGATTTTTTGAGGCAATTAGTTATTTTTACTGTTTTATAATGGCACTTAAAATGGAACGTATTAAACAACTATTTTATTAGAAAAATGATCGCGTCATGTCTATTTTGGTGGAACTCCTCCCCCGTGAGTGACGTACAACTTTCTCCTGAAAACGTTAAACCATGACAGAAAAGAATATGAAATGTCTACAATCATGAAAATCGAAACTTTGCGGTCAGATTCTTATTTTAAGCAACTTGGACATTTGAAAAGTATTTAATTACCTCATTATTACTTAAGTCAAAAAATTCAGTCCAAAGGAACCTCAAACTTAGGTATTAAACCTTTAACGCCAGATATTTCAGTTGAGTGTCGTTTATTTTGCAATTGTTTCAGAACACCATTCATATAATGATCCAATTTTACCTAAATTAATATTTTACTAATATCAACTTATTTTTGCAATGTTTTTAATTAATTATACTTATATAATTAATTGAATGAATACATACATAGAATTTGTTTTTTCTAAAGCACCGACGGCGCCAGAAAGAGAGGGCGACCACGGAAGACGTGGCATGACCAGATTAACCAGATACTGGAAGATGGTCCTGTGAGAAGCCCGAACAACCGTCGAGCTTGCATGCGAAGATGAATGAATGTAGACGAAGCGAAAGTTGTATGTCAGGACAGAAAAGTATGGCGCTCTATCCTCTCTGCCTACCCCCACGGGGAAACGGCGTGATGGTAAGTTAGTTAGTTAGTTTTATAACATTTCAGAAACGTCTATAAAAAGATTCTGAAACTGTGGTACGGTTTAATCGTAAATCGTAATAATCACATTAGCCGATGTTTTGAATCCATTATGGCTAATGTCGCTAATTTTTTACTAAAAATCTATGTATAATTCCAAAACTCTACAGAAAATGTCCGCGTGGGAGCCTGAAACCAACTGCTTACCAGGAAAATAAATCTTTGATAGAATACAATGAATGATATCTTAGTACATATAGTTGGTTGTTTCTGAAGAATTTTCGAATTTCTGTTACTTCCACCTTATAAAAACCTCAAAATAGATTACTTTACTAATTAAGATAAATTATAGAAGTCTCACAGAGATGAAGCTAATTATATGGGAAACGTCTATGAAAGTCTTTAGGATAGCTAAGACCTTATCAGCTAGATATTGATTTTAAAAACGAATATCACCTATTGGATTCTATGTAGTTACGGTTACGGATGGACATTCGAAAATAGTGTTATTGGGGATGTTGATAATAATTTATAATTATTACACCTAGTCCAGATACATTATTAACGTGAATAAACTCGAAATTAGTTATTTTTTATTTTATTTTATTAATTTTAGCAATATTTTATAGGTATCTTCTTAGAATGTAATTATCGGATTTTGTCCACAGAGAGATAATTATTAATTGAGATAAATATAACTCTCACAGAGATGAAGCTATTTATATGGGAAATGTGTATGAAAGTATTTTTAGGGTGGCCCAGGGCATAATATTTAATTTATTTTATTTGGATGAAGATAAGATAGATGACCCCTTTTTCGTTCTTTTACTTGACTTGTTATTTCAAGAACATATTAGCGTAATACGATTCTATAATAATACTATTGTTGCTTTGGCTTTCTTATAAGATCCAAGTACCATTATGTGAAGCAATGTGTGTTGAAGGTAACTAGACTGAGAAATGCAAAGTGAGTGCGAATCCGAACTGTCGTCGGTAGGTAATAGCTTGGCCCCGATACGCTCTTTTATGAACAAAACAATGAATATTGTAGTATAAAGAACGCTGCTAATCGTCAGCCGATTAGTGAGAAAGCGTACGCCTGATAGACAGATAGATATGTCTAGAGACACCTTTCAAAAAGCAGTCGGATTGCTAAAAAAATAGATAGATACACGATAAAACAAACGGCTCGGAAGATGATTTGTTTTTTTTTATTTCATTGCCGAAGAATCGACGTTTATTGAACAAGAATAGACATTTGATTGCTTGATACATACCCATAATACAAATAAATTAGGATAATATGTAACAAACCTCTCGGTCACTACCTTAATCGCTAGATATATAGATATATCTCTTCTGAAGAAGGTATTTTATCCCCTTAGATCGACATCTGATATTTATTTATAATGAAAGTACATACAGAACAATAATCGAGAGCAAAAAATATAAAAGTATCATGCGACATGCAGGAAAGAAATGGAAATAAATGCAAACGACAGTTATATATTTCTTATCAAAACAGCGTCTTTTATATCTACAAAAGCAATGGAAAGCTAACTAAAAGTATATGAAAAAAAATAATAAATGGGAATGCAAATAAGAAACAAGAAAGAACGTAAATTGGTAAAAAGATAAATAAAATCAAAAAAGCAGGGCTGAAAAACCTATAAAATATGATATAATATATAAAATAAAATGAGTAATGATCATAATAAAATATTTTGATGAATTAAGATCTGCAAGTTCAGTAGACTCTGGATTATCTGGAAAAAAAATTATACGGATAAAAAAAAAATGATACGGGTGAAAGAAAACGACTCAACCAAAGAGAGGATAATTCAACGTGATGCGCCCGCTCGCTGAAAAGTGAACTCGGAATCCAAGCGCACCCAAATATTAATTAACGGAAATTTGTTCAATTTCGTCAGTCCGCGAACCAGCTTAATTTACATTTTCATGTTATCTAATCGAATGAAAATTATTTTCAGCCCGTTTAATCCGCAAGTCGATCAATGCGACCTCGGATAATCGAGAGCACTGAGTAGGTCGATTAGTTTAGTGAAAAAGTCCGATGATCGTCTAGTCTAGGACGGTGTTGGCGGACCTTTTGTGTTCGATGTGTCAAATCGGAAAATAACTAATCTAACTCTGCTGGCGTGTCATACGCTCTTGAGCTCCAGAGTTGGCGTGGCGGAGTACGTGTTTATACTTGTGTACGGCGGTTCGGCATTCATAAGGCTGGGGCCCGTTGCTTGCTAAACCTGGTGGATTTAATATTAACAGATTCAGAAAGAGAAAAAACACCAACAAAATACAGGTGTGCAAAATACGCATGTTTTTTTTCACTTTACTGTTGATGTTAGTTTATTTTTGATGATTGTCTGAGTTAAAAAATATATATAATTTTAACGTAATGTTACGTGGCAGTGGACTTGAAATTAATTAAAGTATTTATTTATCACCAAAGTCACTGGACACGAATTTAACACGGACATAATCACTCGTCTTTATAGGATATTTGCACGTCTGTTGTCGCACTTATTCACTATTATAAGCTCGGTACGTACTCTCTTAATTTATTGCGGCTGGTCGCACTAAATTGTCTTAGGTTTCGAGTTTGAGTAGTCATTGAAACTTCACAATAAAACTGTTTTGCGCAGCGGTCATGTCCTCCTCTATAGAATGCCATTTCGCGAAGTTTCATAAGAAGAGTATGACCGAGTGACTTCTAAGCATTTCCAGTGATTTCTAATTTATTTTAATACATGAAGAGCGCTGTACAATCCTCGATTACATGTTTCATGACAATGATAATAAGAAGATGGTAGTGATGGTAGTCACCTAAAACATTGCGGCGTGTCAACTTTGACACACGTCATAAGTTCGCTTTCAGTCTAGGAAGACAAGTCTATTTTCATATTACAAGAGTTTAGAAAAGTATTCAAAATAGTGAGACTGTTTTTTTAGTGCTTAGAATTTTTATTTTTTTATTCCGTTTACGCTCATCTATATTATACATATTTGGAAAAAAATTCAAATCATTGATCAATGAGAAAACCAGTTTCAATGAACTGACATAAATAAGTGGAATGGCTTTGAGCAGTGGTTTGAAAAGTCGACCATAGAAAAGAAGATTACGTTTAATTCTCTTTCATCGCAGTTTTTTTAAAAATATTTTCCAAGCATTCGAATTTCTTATTTTCAACATAATTATCCACGAGTCGTAACTTTGTCTCCAGGCTGGCAACACTTTCTAAATACGCGGTGGATCTTACTCGCTCAAAATGGAGATCGGCCTCAAAACGTTGCCGATCACGATGGGAAGAGAGCCAACATCCTATGCAGGTCAGAGGCTTTAAAGTCAACGCCATAAAAACTACAAAGGAGGCGCCATCCAACACAAAGCGTAAAATAAAACGGCAATAAATAGAAGGGTAAGAAAATTAAAACTGCAAAGATTTAAAAAACGTCAAAGGTCAAAAAAACGCCGTTTAGATACGAGATTGATGAATAAAAAATCTGCACCTACCTGAGACAAACACATCTTAGATAACTCCAAAAAATCTAATTAATTTTTTTTTCACCAGTTTTATTTCTAATAATCATAGATAATACAAATATTTTCACAATGCAGACTTCTCAAGCCATAACCTGTAAAAAATGACGTACATTAATTTATTTACATGTATGAATTTTAGCTTTACGTTATTTGTTTTCATGTCCTTGCGATATTTTAATCATCAAAACACATATTTCGCCGATAACGAATTTTTACGTTTATTTTCGTTTTACAAAATACGCTGGAAATTTTTATTTTGAATAATTCTTTAATGTTTTTTTTTTTTTGGTAAATGCAAACGTTCGCGAAAAATACAACGTGATACAGAATAAAGAGAATGAAATATATTACGGCCGTGAGTTAAGGCTGTGAAAACAGCGCAAGCTATCGTCTTGGTGGCGTTAGTGACGGACATTGTTGCATAGCGAATTATGTATTTTATGTTTCATTTTAATGAATTTATGTTGTTCTGATTCTCAAGATTTATTCACCTTTTTTTTTTCAAATATGTACCTATCTTTTTCATTTTTTATTCTGTACCTACTTGTACATTTTCAATCTAGTTTTCTGTTATTCTAGTTCTGATTTTTTTTACTGATAATTTGAAATAACTAAGTTGATCGATCGGAAAATATTAAGTCAACGCAATAGCATTAAAAAAATGGAGAGTCAGAATGTCTATGCAAAAGTTCATTTCGAAAAAACGCGCATTTTCCCAATTTTACATTATTACCATCATAAAAAAACACCCTGTATAAGAAATCTTTTCCAAAAAAAACGTAATCAATTTTGAAAATCTAAAATCCAAAAAAAAAAATTCGAGTGATCACACCTACTAAAGACATACCTAAATAGCGATGGTTATTTCCGTAAATATAAGGAATATGAGTGCAAGACTTTCAGAAACAAAGGAATATGGTGGAACAAAAAGGTATTTAGGTCATTTTAACTAAATATGCACTTAAAACATGTAGGTACCGGTAGATACAGAAATGTAAAATCAAGCGATGAAAAATCAAGGCAATACATAGACACAATGCATCTGTCAAAATGAATGAAGCGCGAGGTTATTATAAATGCAATTATTTACCGCGTATTTTTGACAGCTACACTCTATTGTTTATTGCCACGATTTCTGTGCAAATTTCTTGTCGTTCCTTTTACAAATTATGAATTGTATCAACCGTGGGACCGAAATATAACGACCTCCACCTGAGCTCCATCGATTATTATAATACGGCACACAAATTGGCTGCGCAGTATAATAAAGATTATTAACAGTAATAATTCAATTTACCAATGGCTGAGAATCGCATTCAAAACATTATTTCAAATACCTCCGGTCGCCCGCGTAAAATAAATCTCGACAAGAGAGAACTTGCGTTTCGCTCCGTGTTTACAAACAGCGTGACGGTGTTGCGCTAATGCAAAAAGAGGAGGACGCATCCACGTGTTGGAAAGAAATGGCTACAGAACCGGCAACCTCGCGACCAGGTAACTGTGCATGCGAAAGAGAAAGTATGCTACAGTTGGTAACACTTCAAACGTCCGGAGACAGGGACGGCAGACGACAAAGAGCGCGGCCGGGAGTGGGATAAAAAATAGTTTGACAGGCCATGTGCCCGCCAACTGTTGAGCCCGAGAGGAACCTAATCGTGCCAAGATGGCGGCATGAGACGACTTGCGCGGGCAATATGATTTCGTCGTTTTTTGTTCGCTCTTTTGTACGTACCTAAGCTGGTTTAATGGATGGTTGTATTATTTGGAAGTAGCTCAATAATAAATAAACATTTTTAATGGGCTCTCTGTTCTTATTTCATCACAAGATATTTGGTAAACAATCTCGCATTACATCATGCCTTAACGTATTTTAAAAACTGAATTAAATAATCAAACAAAGACAGAATTAATAATTGAAAAAAAAATGTTTTCAATATATAAAATATTTACTTTTATAGTCAAATATCGGGCACATATTTTAATGCATATCGGGAAAACTCAACATAGGTACTTACATACCTACTTGACATGGCAAATCAGCAATTCATATTTTCTAACTAACTACCTACGCCGTTTCCCTACATAGAGGATAGATCGCCACACTATTTTGTCCCGACACAGAACTTTTACCTCATACATATTAAACGCAAGGTTGTCAACTTTTGAATCTTTAATTATTTGTTTGTGGCGTTCTATCATCTATGCAAATCTCTGCGGGGAAACCGAGTAATAAGTTAATGAGCCAATCAAAATACACAATTCTGTATCTTAACATGTCCGTCACAAACGCTCTCAGATGGCGCTGCTTACGCACTAACACAAACATACTACGATTTCGCAATAATTTTATTTGTAGTCCAAGTAAAATTTTAATTGATATTTTGTGAAAAACTGAAGCAAGTAAGGTAGAATTACGGCAATAAGAGAACTTAAGTGAATTTTATCAACAGAAACGCTGAGTTCAATCATATTTATAAAAAAAATGTTTACATTTTAGATTGATTTCGCAATATTTGCGCTGAAATTCAAACACAAAAAATCTTCAGTTTTTGATGGGTTATAGCTATTATATATAAATAATCTAGAAAAAGTAACAATACTCAAGGATTCTGTAAGAGAACATAAAACATCGATCAATATAAAGCATAAAAAATAAGATGAATTACAGCATGATGTCATGCTTTTTATTATTAGGAGAAAAATACAATTCAGTTACCGAGCCAAGATATAATCCAGAAAAACTGACAATAGCCGCGGATTCTGCAAGATTTTCGCCTACGGCAAAATTAATCATGAAATTTGAAATGTTATTCAGCGATCGAAAAGCCGGCTTCGTGCTCCGTACACAATGATTTGACAAATGTACTGGAACATGAATATCTTACGTTGCCTTTATTAGGATACGGCCAGCCTCACGCTATTTTACGCAGCTCAGCAGATCACCTGTCAAAATGCTTGTATCCCGACAATAATAGTGAAGAAGACGAATGATGAGATGCTGTATGTAATGGCTCCGCATTGTAACGAAATCTTTTCGAAAACACCTCACAAAACACGTGAAAAACATTTTAAACTTTTTTGAATGTTACCTATACCTGGCTTGTATTGTGATCGCGGTTGCAATTTCTCTCGATGAATATTTGTAACGCTGTATTCTATCTGGTAATTCTACAGAGTAGGTATGTTGATTTATATCATATAAGCTTATATGAGTATAAGTTTATCAAAAATTGTTATTCACAATACAATATGATTTCAATAAAAATGAATTTCTTTATTATTTTTATTTTACGCTTCAACAGGCCAAGAGGCGCAATTACAGAAGCGAAACGCATAACAACTAGGCTTGAGTAAATCACATAAATTAATTGTGGCCTCACCGGGAATCGAACCCGGAATACTCAGTGTCATGCCCAATGGGATACGAGGGCCGCCTTATTATATATATACTATTGTGAATAACTTAACGTTTGTTTACGTTTCAGAGATTTCCAATTGTTTGTATTCATTAATTTCAAACCTGTCAAATTTAAAACGTCAACATTGACGGCATTAAAATGTTATACAAGAACTGTCAAGATGCAGAAATAGCAATATTGCTATTTTCAGAACACGGCCGTTTAAGTGTTAATGAGGTGAACGTTGCTTTGAATGCAATTTAAAATAGAAACATGTCAACCGAGGCAAGCCTAGCGGTACACGATGTAATTCTGGCACTAACACTGATGTGTGGAATGAATGTGGATCAGGCGAAACTTTTATGCTAGGAAGGAAAAGAGTGGCGCTCCATCCTCTCTGCCTACCCGCGTGGAGAAACGCGTGATGGTTAGTTAGTCATAATTTATTCTTGTTTTTATTTGTCAAGTTATGCAGGACACTATCCTCCCATTCTTACTGTTTCAATCATTCCAAACACCCCACTGCCTTCCAGCGAAAGCAACCTGATTTTCGCTGGTATCAAACACAATACGAGATTTAGAAAACAATCAAAGAGAAGAGGAAAATTAGAAGATTAACTAACGTACGTACGTAGGAGTGTTTGATGGAAACCCGTTCTGAATAATCGAAACTGTGACCGGACCACCACGAGCCAACTACAAACACCTGTATTATTTTGCATACGAAACATGCACGGCTAAAATAACTACCAGATACAAGAACTCCGTACACGATTATTATGAGTCATAAAATTAGGTATAAATCAGAACAGGTATGCGGGTACGGTAGAAGCACAACAACTCGCACAATGTAAACCAACTTGGAAAGGTAGTTATTCAGGTTCAATGAAAGTGCTTGCTTTAAATAATCTATTTTTATTGCATTTGGGTTAAATAAAATTGAGGCGGTAAGCAAAGATTATTCCAGATTAGTTCTCAGAGCAAGCGATAAAATAACAATTATAATATTTGATAATTTATAATAGCGCCGCTTTCGTGGGTACTCAACTCAAGGGCGCTTCACGCATTAAAATTATTTTACAAATCAATTGACTGGCTCAAAAACTAATTTACTATTACTTATACACTAGATGACATGCAAAAAAACGGAATTGACGACATTTATTTTCAGCATTTCCATAGACAAGTGGAATATTCACGAGTGCGAGATTAGTGAAAATTATAAAAAGTTTAATTAAATCATGATATCAAAAAAACAACTGCTTTGTAAATTAATAACATAATTGTGAATTGCGTATTAAAAATCATTTTAAGAATAGGTCAAATTATATTTATTTACGCTAGTTGTATTCTGGTAGAGCAGAATCTTCTTTTGATAATGTAATTTTTAATTTCAAATTTGAAAATATGTTTTACGGAAACACTGGTCGCGGCCTCGTGTATACTGCATTGCAAGATTAATGGAAAATTACCGGCCGTATTCTGAAATAAGCAATATTGCTATTTCTGTATCTTGCCAGTTATTGTATAACATTATAATGTCGCCAATTTTGAGGTTTAAAGTTTGGCAGTTTGAAATTGCTAATTTGAAATTGCTGAAATATTGCTATTTCTGTATCTTGACAGTTATTGTATAACATTATAATGCCGCCAATTTTGAGGTTTTAAGTTTGCAGGTTTGAAATTAATGAATTCAATCAATTAGAAAGCTTATTATTCATAATTGTGAATAACTTAACGCTTATTTACGTTTTAGAGATTTATGATTGATTGAATTCATTAATTTCAAATCTGTCAAACATAAACGTCAAAGTAGGAGGCATTAAAATGTTATATAATAACTGTCAACATACAGAAAAAGCAATTTTGCTTATTTCAGATACGGCCGATAAACAGTACAAATGTTAGACCTGAGTTAACTTGGCAAACACGCTTTGAGAATTTTTCAATGTTGATCTTACAAGTACGTATATGAAGCGCGTTATGTAAAATTGAACTGGACCAATGAGTAAGCGGGTAATTTTAAAATTGAACTTTAGATCTGTAAGAATAGATCTTTTCTCTACCTGAAACATTTTGCCTTTCACCCGTTCTTCATTGTCTCTTGCTTTCGCAACCATTCTTCTCTTCTTTCTGCTTCTTTCCCATACCTGAGGAGATGCATCTCTCTCTTTCTGGCATTCTACCTACTGCGTGGGATGAATGTAGGCTAGCTACCCTAAACCGCCAACCGTTTTTTTATCCACAGAAATATGAAAACATCCGCATCTGTCAAGGGTTATATACTGAAAAGGATAGCTGATCTTTTATGCTATTCACAGCTTTTAATCCTAAACAGCAAATCCATAATATGTGAATTGAATAATTTTTGTGACGTTTCAAAAAGTTGGAAGACCACAATTGCACCACACAATTAGAACGAGTGATGGCAGTTATGACCAACGTTCCGTATATACATATATATTTCAATATTGAAAACATAATTTATTACGTAAACACGGAAATAGTCATAGTGCGAATCAACCAATTAACGCAAACAAATATTTAATAAGTTATATTCATTAAATAATTTAACTAATATAGCAATGTACAAATATTTATAATATAAAAATAATTTAATAATTTTACCGAGCAGTACAGTCTAAACGTTAGATTAGATAGAAATGAAAATGCAAAATATGACTATTAGACAGCAGAAATTGTTCAATAACTAATAATAGCGTAATATCGAATTGCAAAGTAAATAGTTTACTAATGCTCTTCTGAATTCATTGCCATACAATGAAGAAATATTTCGGTGCTTCTGTTGATACAATTATACCATTAATATATTATATTTATTTCACAATTGCTTGAGTTCTCTTTCACTGTGGTTAAAACAATTGTTGATCATATTACGGTGAACGTTGTAAGATTTACTAGAACTTAATTCAGTAAAACTTTTGGAATAATTTAAATAAACTCATTTACATTTGAATTAACGTAAGGTATTATATGTTTTATGAATTGAATTGATGATATAAAACTAATTCAAGTTAACAATTTATTTCACCAACTGTGGTGTGCTCGATGCGTAGGTATTTAGAAAATTTATCGTTAACAAAAACAAAGGATGTACTGATTAATGAACGTCACTTATAGTCGGCTTATTATTGACGCAATCGACAAATAAAAAATCGAAATCGGTGAATATAATAGACGTGATGACAGATTTTAAAATAACATTCTATATTGTAGGTACACGTCTACTGTTGCCGAAAATAACATTATTTCAGAAATAAACTAGGTTTTTACGCAAATAATTGCATTTTCATCTATATATTTTTAATTTCGCGCAAAAACGCCCGCAGCTGTCATTTCGTCTGTGTCAGTAAACATTGCATTGTGTCTATGGCAACGGTTCAAAGACACGGTGATGGGTACTGAGGCAAGACGTCATTCGCTCTGACCGGTGTTTCAGTTAAAATGGCGGATTGGACAATTTTATACTTTTATTTTATTGAAAATCTTATTAATCTCAATGTGTATATTAAAACTGTATCATTTTTTAGAATCCTTTCAAAATATTTTCTTCTCTAAAATCACTTATTCCTTAATTCATTAATACTGTCATCATGCCTATTGGTGCCGATTATTTTTTTTGTAATACCTATACATGTATATCAAATAAATAAAATTATTAATATGTGAACATGATCTCATTTCGATCACGATTTATTTAATACATAAATTAAGTGCTTTGCGATTTATTTAATACATAAATTAAGAGCGTGCATGAGAACCTGTATGGATATGATTGAAGTAAACGTGGTGTTCCAGGATAGAAGAGGATGGCGTTGTATCCTATATATGTGTGAAAAATATATTTGATTTATTTATCCTGAACTTAATATATGTTTAAAAAAAAGAGCTACTACTCATCTCAGTAGGATGAACCTGTGCCGAGATGAGCAGCCTACAATATAATGAGAACAAAATACTACATAAAATTAATAATTTAATTGTAGATATAAATATAGATAAACAAAGCGAGTAGATATTATTGAATACAAAAGAAATAACGAAAGTAAAAAGGAATATACGTAAAAATTGTTTGCGTATATTAAATAATGAAAAAAAAACAGTTGAATGAGCAAATAATTAATTAAGATGTGTTTTTAGCTGTTGGGTATTTGTGAAAATGCAGTTGACAATAAAGTCTTCACTTTTGTGTCAGTAAAAATAAAATGAAAAATCTACGGAGGAAAGAGCGAAGAATTAGGAGCTTTTGATCGACTTAAGCAAGGGTAGCCGTGTCGTTTTGGTTGAGTGGAAGGTTAGTAAAAGTTTAGAAAATAAAATAAATGGGGCGGGTATTAATGACAAAAGGAATAGGGAACGTTCGAAAGACTTGGCATGATCAGATATTACCTGAGACCCTGTAAAAAAGTGCATGAAAGGCAGAAGAGTATTGCGATCAATCCTCTGCCTTAGAACTATTCGAAGAGGTGGTGTGGATTTGCTTGGTGGAAGAGGAAATGAAGATTTGCGCAATTATTTATCGTAAAACAAAACCAAAAATAATGAAGGACGCATTTCTTCACACCAATAGGTTGATTGATCGATGACCGGGATTATGTCGCAGTATTTATTTTTTTCTTTTGGGCTTCTGCCATTCTGTACGTGGGACGTACTTTGTTTAGGAATATATGAACATTAAAAATGAACAAAAATGTAAGTAATTTAAATATATTGAATCGATGAAATTTAAACGAACATTTCCGTCACCTAAGACCATCAAAAGTCCAGCAAAATAAGGTAAATTTTATTGATTTAACAATATTTTTATATGAAAGTACGTTCCAAGAACACAGTTACTGGATTCGGTCCCCAGAGAGATGATTCTCAGGCGTATTCTAGTAGATACGTAATAATACGAAAGAATATCATATATACGTTAATAAGGAATATTGCTAAAAAAACTCCACTTTGAAAAATAAAATAAAGAGGTATCATTACCAATTGCGAAATCTATGTATGCTAACTTATTAATGAAAAAAAAAGATTCTCTAGCAGAGACCAGCGCAATAAATCAAATGTTCTTGATTCAAACATATATATACAGAACTTTCAAAAATTTGATAATGTGTGGATGTTCTTACGATGGAATTAGTGAACGTTGCATTGCGTGTAGAGTGATCACTTAAGCCAACTCATGCAGATTGTAAGCCGTGAGCCATCATATAAGAGACTTCCATCCAATTTTCTCATATATAAGCAGCTTCGTCTCTGTGAGACTTCTATAATTTATTTTTAATTAAATATGATTGATTCATTTCGGCCAATGCAAAAAAAGCAACAATGCACTCGAAATTTAGCAATGATTGCTGCTGTGTTATATTGTCATGAACAGTCAAAGACTTCGGCATTTGTCAAGCAGACGAGACGGTCTGGTCTCCAAGTACCAGAACTGGATAGAGTTTCGTAACTATTTTAACTGGTACATCGTAAGAGTTTAAACAATGCTTCGTCACGAATCACAGACACGGGTTTGAAAAGATTGGAATTATGTAATTTGCAGGGGCGAACGAGCGAAATGAGGAGTTGAATGTGTAGGCGTTCACTTTGTGGAAACTCATTTTCATCATCATTTTGTTTTTCAAACTCAAATTCATAAAAACTTAAGTAAACAAAGTAGTCACTTCAATAATCAAATACAACCTTCCACTTTACCCCTTTTCTTAATGTTTCCTATTTCCCACCATCTAGATATCTCTCCCACTTCCACTGGACCTGCAACCCATAAATCAGACGCACACTCCCACAAACTTTATTCTACGCTAATCTGAAGAAGGAAACGTAGATTTCTGAAACATGTAGTGATATACTCGTATCAAATAGAAGTAGATAGTGGAAAAAAGAAAATAATTCATTATTTAGAATGAAAAAAGGTGTCATTAAAATATTGAACCTATTTAAGGCTTCTTTAGTATATAAATAATTGTTCCGATATAATACAGGACAACTAATAAAACGAGCAGATAGCAATAGGTTTAGCTGATTGATTTTGATAGGTGTTGGCTGCTTCGTGGCCAATGGTGGTCACTGATGGGCCATGAAACGTATTATTCAATGTTAAAATTATAAACTTAGAAAAAAAGGGTGGAATTCGAATACTATGGCACAATTAAAAATTACCCATAATAATTAGGTATAATCTTAAAATGATTTAAAAGTGTAGTTTAAAATTAAAAGCAGCAATTAAAAAATAATGTCAGTTCAAATAATGTTTTTTTTTATTACGATCATAGGAGTGTTGCAAGCAGAGAAACAGAGAACTTCCATTAAAGTCTTGATACGATCAGATGCACCAGATATTAAAAGACTTCAACAGTCGACAACAGGTCGAAGAAGTTGGTATTCCGTGTTCTTGGTCTAACTTGAGAGAATGATGATATACGAGTTAGTTACTCTATATAATTTTTAACATAAAAGTTTTGTTTTTATATCTTAGTTATTAAAATATGCACACGAATTAAGTAGTAGACAAAAGTTGCAACTCAGAAACTTGTAATAGACCTTTAAAATATTGAATTTTGTTCACAGAATATGAAGGATTAGATTTCCACCCAACCCTTTTATGGCTCAGTTTCCCATACCTCCAGGGCTGGCGTAATCCATCCTGCCGGCAGATGTCACTTGATTAGGATTTTCGCATCACTGTTGGTGGGAAAATAAAAGATTTGGATACTCGATTCGCTTGTTAAGGATACCTGAAACCTTTAAAAACAGCTGTTACTTAGATGGTTAATTAGCTCCTACTGTTTTCAAATCACGTTCTTGGTTAACGGAATATTAACGAGATTTTCATTCAAAATAAATTGTCTTATAAATATACAATTATTTTGAATGTATGTATACAAAATTGGTGGTTTTCTGAAAAAATGTTAGGAAAGTGTTTTGAGGTTAGATTTTCGTGTTAATGTATGTAGGGTATCTCACAGTTAGAAGCAAAAACTCGACGAGTGGATTATTGCCTTGATAATGAGTAAAAAAAATATCTCTGAATGCTCTCCGATAAAACATAATTCTGGTTTAAACCAAAATTTAAAATTGATATAGAGTCGAAAACAATATTCAATGATAAAGTTACTAAGTCGAAAGCATTAATTTTTTTAAAGTAAATAATCTGTGATAGGATAAAATTAATCGATTTAAAAAAGGTAATTCAGCTACTTAAAATCTCAACTTTATCGTACTAAGATGATTCTTCAATTTTTTTCTACAAAGTATGACGTGGGCACGATTGAATTTAATATGCACAAACTTGTCAACAATAACAATTCAAGATTTTCATATTTCTCAGAATCACATTTCATGGGCTACAGCAATGATTCGGAATATTCTTCAATAACAGCATAATAACTTTCTGGTAACATTATTATCTATACTCATATACAAAGAGGTAAAGTTTGTAAGTTTGGATGTAGGAGGTAATCTTCGAAAATTCTTTCACCAATATTTAGAATGGACTTCCAGGGTGGACAAATATTATCCCGTTAAAATAAAAGGGCTTTTTGTAGTGACCTATTTTGCAACTAAAGTCGACGAAAAAATGGTCGAGCGATACGTTTTTTTTACGAATGCTGCCTTAACGGTAAGAGATATTTAAATACTTTCTATGGAGAAGTTGTAGAACTCTATAAAAAGTTCTATAAAAAAGTCCGCGACGACATACATCTATATGCTAAGGTTAATAGACAAATTTATAAAATATGACTAAAAGTTACTAAAAATCTATGCGTGCGAAGCCGCGCGGGCTCAGCTATCAGTATCACGGAAGAATAATGTTTTGTGGATAGTTTAATAAAAAGAATACACTTTGTATAAAACCGCTATTTATTGAATTATCAACATGTTTCGGGACCAATGGTCCCTTCACCAGGACACAACGTATTCTAAGAATAAAATTTGAAAGTATAGATATTAACAAAAACAAAAAATAAATAAATGGTAGTTGAATTACAAATTAATAATAACTAATGTGAAAACGAATTTCAAAGGTAATAATATTTAATTTACTATTTAACACTTCTATTTGTATATATGTTTTTGTTAATGTCTATACTTTCATTTTAATTGTTAGTAAGTATATGTTGTATCCTGATAAATGGATAAATTGCCCCCGAAACATGTTGATAATTCAATAAATAGTGGTTTCATATAAAGTGTTTTATTTTTATTAATACAATCAGAATATTGTTTTTAATTCATTCAGTTAATATTTTCCGCATGTGTGGTGTCCTTAAACCAATTTATCAGATCATGTGACCAAGCGGATGATTTGGAGGCCGAGGTTAATAAGTGTCTGTATCTTTTATCAACATTTTCATTGGAAATAATTGATCTGTTTTTATTCTCAATATCATTCAAACGAAAGGTTTATTGATTTTAGATTCAGTTGCGAAATTTGATTCTGCCAATTCGTGTCATGATTCTGAGATGAAGTCAAATATTGAATGCGAGGGGACGCCAAGACGCTCTCAAAAGAAACTGTCGTAAGCGGCGAAAGCGACGATCAATCGCTCTGCAACAATGGTTTCGGGGGCTATTCTACTCAAATTCAGAACGACTATAAATTATTTTTAACTTCATAAATTATCACAATATGATAAAAGTTATCTGGTTTAAAATTATTACAATATGATAAAAGTTATCTGGTTTAAAATTATTACATGTGGCAATCAATGTTCCCTAAGGTGTGGGTGTGTGTGGCCGCATACTTATAAATATTTGTCCGCACACATGTTTCCCTTTCCCGCACACAGAAAGAAATATGCGAAGCAAGATTTCAGGTTTGTTTTAATAGATCGAACATTGACAAACATTTTATTAATTAAACCTATTGCACCTAATGGAATGAAGCACCAAAATCTCGTAGGAATACTGTAGATTAATTACTTTTGTTGATAGGAAATCTGGAATTAATAGGAAAAAAACTACGTTCCCCTAGGGAGAGGATTCAAATCAAAAGCCTCGTTAGGCCTACATGGGAGGGAAAGAAGGGTTCTAAAGGTTTCAAAATGGAACCGCGTGGTTTATTCTCTGAGAACCGCTCTCTATTCTCTAATAGAAAAATTAGTGTTAATCAATATTTGACAATAAATGTGGGTACGTATAAAAGTACCGATTACAATTCCATACAGTCGGATTTCTAATCCCTTAATGATGTTCATATATAATATACAAAATGAGAACTTTTTGAATAATTTTTAATACGAAAAATCTGATTTTAAAAAAATCAGGTAATTTTCGAGGCCATATCTGTGTAGGAATACATACACATGTTGTGAGCGCGTGTGAATGTTAACAGTTCACTCCAATTGTGATATGCATGTTTGTAGTTGACAACGAAGAATGCAACGAGCATATTTGTAAAAATTAAGACTTCATAATGAATACATCGAGCATACTGTTAATAAAAATAACGAATAAGGCGACCATATTGGTAAAAATCAAGTCCTTACAATGAATGCGGTGAGAATATTTCGTAAAAAAGGTGAGCTTATTGGTAAACTGACAGACTGCTAGAATATTGTTAAAAAAACAAGGTTCAGGAAGGCATTGTTAAAAAATAAATCATAACAAACGAGAAAAATATTAGGTCCTTACATATGAAATTGGCGTTTTGTCGTACTGGCAAATTTGATCTCAAATATCTTCTCTTTGGTTAGGAATTCCAAATCCAAATTTATACAGCTATTTACTCATGTATTTGTGTTTTGAAAATTATAATTCATTTGTTTTTTCCTCAATTGTTTTTTTCTTTGCGTCACTCAGTTTACAAAATGAAAAACTTGAAATATCGCGTTATTTACGAGTACGAGTTCCACCGTGGCACCAGTGCTGCAGAAACGGCTCGAAGGATTAATGATGTGTATGGCGACGGTGCCGCAAAAGAAAACACAGTGCGTTTTTGGTTCCAACGTTTTCGTTCTGGAAATTTCGACCTGCAGAACAAGCCCCCGTGGACGGCCGGAGACCAAAGTTGATAATGAAGAATTGAAGGCTATTGTGGAAGCGGATCCATCGCAAACCACATCCGAGTTAGCTGCAGGCTGCGGTGTTAGTGATAAAACTGTTTTAATCCACTTGAAGCAAATTGGTAAGGTGAAAAAGCTTGAAAGGTGGGTACCTCACGAAATGAGTGAAGCAAATCAACAAACGCGCGTTGACTGCTGCGTTGCATTACTCAACCGGCACAATAATGAAGGGATTTTAAATTGAATCATTACCTGTGATGAAAAGTGGATCCTGTACGATAATCGGAAGCGCTCATCGCAATGGCTGAAACCTGCCGAACCAGCCAAACCATGCCCCAAGCGAAAATTGACTCCAAAAAAGTTACTTGTGAGCGTTTGGTGGACTGGTGCTGGTGTCGTTCACTACAGCTTTCTTAAATCTGGCCAGACGATTACGGCAGATGTCTTTTGTCAGCAACTGCAAACCATGATGGAAAAGCTAGCTGCTAAACAACCGAGGCTGGTTAATCGCTCTAGGCAACTGCTGCTTCATGATAACGCTAGACCACACACTGCACAACAGACGGCTACCAAATTAGAGGAGCTTCAATTGGAATGTCTAAGACATCCACCGTACTCTCCGGACCTTGCCCCAACAGATTACCAATTTTTTTCGAAATTTGGATAACTTCTTGCAAAGGAAAAAATTCAACTCCGATGGGGCAGTCCAAACCGCCTTCAAAGATTTTATTGATTCCCGTCCGAATGGTTTTTTTAGTAAAGGGATCGATGAACTACCTATGAGATGGCAAAAGTGCATAGATAGCAATGGTACATACTTTGATTAAATAAATATATTATAATAAAAAAAAAATCGGCTTTATGTTCCTCCCATACTAAACGTCAATTTCATATGTAAGGACCTAATATAAGACTCAAATTTATGACAAAAAAAGGTTAAAGAATAAAAATATTACACAAAAAATTTTAAAAAATATTTTGAATGTAGTTACCGAGGATCACTAATTTAAAATAGTACTGAATTCTACATTTTATGTATATATCCCCTCCAAAATTATGTTCCCTGTGTTTTCTGTAAAATCTCATTTTCGTACATTCTAATTAGTAATCCTCGACGACTGCATTAATTTTCTTTAGATATTGCTGCCTTTGCTTTTATACCCCACACTTGACATTTTCAAATGGAGGTAGCTTGTAAAAAATAATGTTCCCGAGAGAATAGGCCGTTTGGCGAGTAACGGCCGCTAGACAACACCCGGTTTGGCCAATGGTCCGCGGCGAGGCTCTCTGCTGTTACCGCACCAGCGGCTGCAATCATCGGCGCAGGAATTGGGGATCAATCGCCGATGTTCGTGCGGTGAACACCGCATTGTTTCATGCCCGTGTATTTCTTAATATTTCTAGTACTTTACACACAAACACCAATACCATGGTAGTGTAACGCAAGTGGTTGTGAGACAACGAGTCGGACAATGAATAACGTGTATAATGTCGATAGGTACAAATTACATTGCATGCGAAGATGAATGAATGTGGACGAGACTAGAGATTTAAGATAGATTTTTAAGTTATTTGAATTTGACATTTATTTATTTACGCCCAAGGGGCTTTTACATAAAATAAATAAAATAAAATAATAGTCAACAAAATGTAATTTAAAAATTTGATAAATAATTAACATAATGCATGTAAGAAAACAATACATGGTTACACACATACATATACAAAATAAAATATATATAGGTACATGAGTACATACATACAAAAACTTGAGTAGGTAAATATAATATCTGTGATAGGTGAAATAAAAATATAGTTAGTATATAATTCTATAATAGGGTTAGGAATATAAAATGAATGAATGAAAAGAATTTCAAAATTTCGATTTTTTTTTTCGAAAAATGTTATTTTTCCAAAATTTTTTTTCGAATTTTTTTTTACCGTCAATTTACTGTCATTTATGACGGGTTACAGCTAGTTTATTTAATAATTTTAAAAAGTGGCGATGGTTACCGTTTGTCCGTAATAAACACTTGAGCGCGCCGTTGTTCTTGCGAGACGAAGGGTCTGCCAACCGACGCGCGACACCGAGAATTCAATAAAGCGAGAAAATTACTTGAAAATCTCCATTTTGGATCGACCGAGAAGAAAGGCGATATAAAATAAGAATATAGAATAAACACCAAGCAGCAATTTTCCAAACCAGCGTGTCGAGCGCGGAGAGGGGAGCAGATCGCATGACCGAATCATCTGCTGGATCCTACGTTTTATTAGTTTGCCTGATATTTCCTTCCTCATTCTTCAAGTATCGGGTTGATGCATAATTGAATACTGAAAATTAGAGATGTAACAATACACAATTCTGCCGATACGATCCCGGTACCGATTATTGCAGTAAATAATCGGCGATACCGATAACTAATGAAGTCCCCACTTACACATTTTTATCCGACTGTCATAGGTGTTTTTGTTTCTTCCTATTATGAACAAAACTGGCGATACTATTTTTTATTTTTTGTTGATAAGTAAACATGTGTATAAGTATTCGAATTTAATTTTTATCAGAAACCCAACTTCGAAAAGAGAAATAAGAGTGACAAACTTAATAATTATCATTAAATAAAGTATTTAAAAAAAATCAATAATTGAAGTTATTTTTTGACAAATTTTGTTAAGAAGGCAAAGTTTATTCAAATTATTAAATTTGATATCGGCTGAAAAATAATCGTCGATTCCGGTATATCGGTCTGCCGATAAATCGGCCGATATATCGGCATCGGTATCGTTACACTCCTACTGGAAATGAATAAAGTACTAAGTGGCAGAATGTTCATTTAAAGATACAAGGTAAAGAGTGAATTTAAGTATTTTTCGCTCTTTATGTGCTAATCATTTTGATACTAAAAACTATAAAATACTCATGTCGTTTAGTGTCTTATTTATAAGAAATGACGCGGCACTTATTTGGCACTGAATGTTTTTTATTTATGCCAAGAAGTGCGTTTCTCAGAATGAGATCATTATTTTCTAAACGTGACCTAAGTCTACAACTTAGAATGCGTATAGTTCGGTGTCATACATTTTGTCATTCTCTTATATAGGGCGGAGGCATAGACACCTTAACCAAGAACTAATCTGCAAAGTCGAGCCTTTTGAGATGTGGATTGTAGACACATATTGAAAGTTTTCTGGGTGGATAGAGTGACGAATGATGAACGGAAAAAGACCGAGAGATGCTGCGAACTATCAAGATAAGAAAGCTGAAGTATCGCGGACGTATAACAAAACATAGTCTAAACCAACTCATCTTCCAGGGTAAAATAATTGGTAAAAGAAGCTTATGAGACGCTGCATCTCGTGGTTGCGTAACTTGACTCAGTTGTTCGATGCAGCGGTAAATAAAATCGTCATCGCCAAAATGATCGCCGACCTCCTATAGGAGATGGCACCATAAGAAGTGCTTTATTTATTTCAGTATTCAAATATCCACCGTCTTAAAAAAACACATTGAAACATGACCAAAAACGAAAGCAAACTCAAAACATACGTACAACTATCATTCTTTTAGTGTCTATTTTATTCAATGATATTCCGCATGACCTCTTGCTAATGATAAAGAGGACATGACTCTGCCGCTCTTCCACTTATTTTATTTACTGGTGCACCACAATGACGCAGGCTGACCGCAATTAAAAGTCAATGCATTCGAATTCCTGCAGATAGAAAACTGCAGCGTGTGGTCACCAGATGCGCGGACGGCACTGATGTAAAATTCTTAGAAATACAACAATACGGGTCAACGAATCAAGGTTCAAAACACTTTGTAAAATATCTAAGGATTTTAATTTTCCTGAATGTCGTAACGCTAGGCTGATTTGGAGATCGTACGAGCATGCAAAGTGAAGAAAATTTGTATGGAGGTTTATTATATTACTAGGTCATACAATTCGGTACTGTGATCTCAATAGGCTATGTGACTAACGATCGCGCCGTTTCTCCGTGGGGGAACGCAGAGAGGAAATAGCGCAGTTCTTCTTCTATCTTCTTATATCCAATATTTTTATTTATTTTTTTATTCTTATTTTACGCTTCAACAGGCCAAGAGGCCCAATTACAGAAGCGAAAAACATCACAAAACACCCAGGCTTGAGTAAATCACACAGATTAATTGTGACCTCACCGGGAATCGAACCCGGAACCCTCGGTGTGAGAAGCCAGAGTCATGCCACTGGGCTACGAGGGCGGCCGTATCTCATTGCAGTATCTCGTGCCGGGTATAGAACATGCCAAGTCTTTCGCGGACGTCCTCTATTCCTGTTGCCTTCAACACTCGCCTCACATATTTTCTTAATCATCCTTTCCTCGTTCACGACCGAACGATCTCAGCGATCTTATTCCATGTCTTATGCCATCCCAATAATGATAATTTCATTGTCTGTCTGTCTGCCCGTAACTTTCTCTAACGACCGTAACTTTTTTATAAAAACTTTTTTCTTATTTTTTTTATAAATAAGTACCTACTTATTCTTTAGGAATCGACATATAAAAGTACCATCATTTTTGACGGGTTACAGCCAGTAAAGTAATAATTATTTTCCTGTTTGTTCTTCTTTGTTGCACGACAAGCGTACGCAAGTTAATTGCGTTATTTAATTGCTGTGTGGAAAATCTCCATTGGGCGTATTTCCGTCTTCGATGGACGCTCTTTGAAAGAACTCGTGTTGTGTCTACCAAGTCCGGAGCAAAGATGTCGAGGCTGGACGGCATGCGTCGGACGTCTCAGGTAATTGATGTAATATAAGGCCGGAACCTGAATCGCGCCCCACCTTCACCTGAGTGGCTGGAGGCCGAAGGTTTGATGGATTATGAAATGAAAAGTGTCACACGCAGCAAAACTTCAACGTAGCGATATTTTATTAATATTATTGGCCATATTGGCCCCTTTTTCTGAATCAATCATATACATATACAGGGTGTCTCATAGCTAGTAGCAAATATTTTACAGGTGGATTGCCTTGATGATGAGTCGAAAATATTCAAGAAATCATGACCTAGTATCAATAGTTGTGGAGATATGCAATATCAAAGTTTGTATTTTTTCTAAATAAGTATTGCTGATTAATTTTTTGTAAAAAATTAAAGCATCTTATATCGATTACGAGAAATTCATTCGCTTCAATACAACTCAAATAAAATAATAAAAACCTTGCAAAAACTGAAAATATAACTTTTTTACGAGGTTTTTATTATTTTATTCGACCTGTATTGAAGCGAATGAATTTTTCATAATCGATATGTAAGTTACTGTAATGATTGTTTAACTTTTCATAAAAAATGAACTAGAAATATTGGGAAAAAATGCCAAATTTGGTATTGCATATCTCCATATTCTATTGATATTAGGTCATGGTTGCTTGAACATTTTACTGTCAAGGCAGGAATCCACCGGTAAGGTTTTTGCCACCATAATCGACTTATTTATAAGATTGAAGTTATCCCTTCCCCTATGGATAGTTAGATGTTGTATTAAGATTCTTTTTTATGTTTATGTTTCTGATAATTTTTATAGCGCTGTTTTTTTGCGTAACAGACGTTTCAAGAGCGGTCTACAGGCGTGACATCCTGAAGAAGTAAGTTTTTAGCCTCTTCTTGAAAGATTCTTAATTTCCATGGATCGCAACACTAGAGGCAGCTGATTCCACATAGCTGGGCCCGTTCTGAAAGCTGAAAGCACGTTCCGCAAACTTGGTGGCTCCAGGTCTCCGTGGTACTACCAGCCTGCAGAGTGTCTCCGATTTAGCTGACCGCAGTGTGAGTCGCCTTCCAGTGATATTTTCCTAGGAACTTATCATTAAATATTCCTCCTTCTTTTTTATGAAATTCTATGTAAGCCTTAGTTATCGAAATACCCCGTTTTCTGTTAGTGATAACTGAATTACTTTGAAAGTGCTTCTATTTAGTTATTTTATTTACGCTCATATTAAATTATATATTATTTTAATTTATGGCCTTGATTTTGGGTTTCTTAAACATATTCAAATAACACGAACTTAATAATAATTATTATTAAAATTTAATTTATTTTATATTTCATTAAAAATAAACGTGAAGTTCTGAACACAAAAAACATCATTTTATTTTTATCATTTTATTGGACTTGTATATATTAAAGCGAATGAATTGTTCATAATCGATATAAGTTACTGTAATGATAGTTCAAGTTTTTGCAAAAAATAAGTAAGAAATATTGAAAAAAAATACAAATCTTTATATTGCATATCTCATGGCCTAATATCCATAACTATTGATATTAGGCCATGGTTGCTTGAACATTTTAGACTCATAACACATACAGGAACCTACAGGCAACGTTTCTGCCGCTAGCTCTGGTACATCCTATATTCATCATTTAGGCAGGAATCTGCCTGTAGATTATTGCCTACAAGCTTTGTCTCTGTTACACCCTGTAATATTGTCGCTTACGAAACAAAACAGTAAAATAAATATCACAACTAGAAAATAAAATACACACAATTTCTGACTCAATTTGCATATTTATTTCACATTTTTGCAACGATTTGACTTTTACTGCTGGGTAAACAAAGAAATTCAATTATTTAAAGTGAGATGTCGTTTCATTCCGTGAAATAGAATTACGTGTCATTAGTCTGGGATGGAGCCGCCGATTCCGCGATGTGGGAACGCACAATTCCGGTTCAAAGACAATGCGAAAACTGGCGAGTGGGCCGTTCCAGATGAAAGGCCAACACGAATGTGCATAAACCTGCCTAGCAATGCAGGTAGTAACCCTATACAGCGATATGCGAAGGTTGTTTATAAATCTAAATTGTAGAGCGCTAAAATTTGTTTCAACATATATGTATGTACATGTTATATTTATACATTCTAATAAATATTTATTTATCTATATTATAATTACTCCAACCAATGTCGTACGTTTCTGCATTTGGATGATGATTTCTATTTGTATACAATAATTTTGCCGCGTTGTTTATCGGGTCCTGTGGCGCAATGAATAACAAGTCTGACTGCGGATCAGAAGATGCCAGGTTCGAATCCTGGCAGGATCGAATTTTTTTTTTACGGTCGAGAATATTTTTTTTGTTGAAATTTTAATTACATATTTGGTTTTGAACATTCAAATTTGTTTACGTAAAAATTAAACAAACATTAATTTTTTATAATGTTGTATAAAAGTAATCAACACTGCGAGAAGAAAAGAGAGTAGGTACCTACATATCGAACTATGGTTTATTCCGCTCTGACTTATTTATTAATCGGTTAGAAATTTTGAATAAATACTTTGTCTTAATTAAATCTAAACTACCCGTAATTAAAAGTGGAAATTTACCAGATACAATTGACCGCGAAGCGGCTGACGTAGGCATAAGTAAACAATTGTGTTTGCTGCACAGCAAACACATTTGGCCGTGAAGCGGCCACAATACCAAAAATGGAAGTTTGCCAGATACAATTGGCCGCGAAGCGGCTGACGTGGACATAGGTAAACAATGGTGTTTGCTGCACAGCAAACACAATTGGCCGCGCAGCGGCTATCATTGGCCGCGAAGCGGCTACAATAGCCGCCCGCAGGGCCTAGCAGTAAGCAATCGGCTTCGCCGATTGCTTTCCTGCTAGTTAATTTTAATTAATTAAAAACGTTGTATTCACCACTGAGAGTAGCATTACGTCTGCCAGTTTTGACCACTATATCACTATACCAGGACAGAAGCATAATACGTAACTATAAAGTTTTTATTCAATTAAAATTAATTATTATGTCTAAATACAAAGTTAACGATATAAACATCAAAAAATAAAAAAATATTTGTTTATATTTATTAATACTGCCCCCTCACTAGGATAATTCTGCATCGAAGTGGGCATGATTTACCACAATATTATTTACTTATTATGATTTTATTTTTTATATTCTATAGATTAAGATGTCTCTAGCATTGACCACTCCACTACATGGAATAAACTGATTTAGAACGTATATAAAACATTCAAAAATTGATAATGTATGGATGTTCTTAAGATAAAGTGACCACTTGAGCCAGCTCATACAGGTCACAAGCCCTGGTCCACCCCATAAATACTTCTCTATATACGTTTCTTATACAAATAGCTACGTCTTTGTGTATAACTTATCTTAATTGAAAATAATTTTTGGCTAAAAGCTAATAGTATATATTTTTTATTATATTAATAAAATGTTTACCATCAAATATGACGTGGTTCAGTACACAACACACCTTTGAAGTGCCATGACCAAAAAATCGACCTGTAAGGGCGTTGTGTATTTTACGACCATATCTGTATATGTGCAATGCCTTTGTTCAATCGGTGAGTTAGCTATGAGAATTTTTGGAGTCTTGAATATTACATGGTCTGTGAAGTTTCTTTTGAGTACATTTTATATAGGGGGGTCCATCCTACATAATATATAAGAGTTGTAAAGATTCGTGCCGTGAAATTCAATTCATAAAAGTAAGAACCAGATGTTTAGATAAACACCGCTGGCTCGATATATTCAAATACAAAAATGTACGGAGCTTCAAACTTTTTTAAACAATTTAATGATAATCGATACTTTGATTAGGCAAACCATAGTTTAGAATTGATTGTGATCTAGAAACTGTCGTTTCTCTGTATTATACGTAGGTATTTTATTTTTGTTAAATTTAACTGTAGTAAGAACTAACCTTGATTAAAGAGACATTTATTTACATATTCAAATATGAGACATGTATTGGTGTTTGTTTTATTAATAACTGTTAAAGGTATTTAAAACTATTGTTACTTAAGAAAAAAACGCTCTCAAAGGGCGAATTGCTACATAAAAGAAAAAAAATTATGTACATAAAAAAAACATATACTTAAGTAAATATTTTTGTTTTAATAAAGAGAAATTCAAATTTAAGTAAAAGTATTTTATTAGGTGGGTACAAATGAAAATACCTTCATAAAATATTTTTGGAGCGAAGTGAAATTAAATTATGTGAAATGTGAATAGAATAGAAAATAGAATATCCCTGTTGTGGATATTCTCATTTTATAATATTATTAATATTTAAAGTATTAATTTTGTGGTCAGACATTTACTAAAAAAATGTTTTGGTGGTTTTTATTTTTATTCTCATTTTACTTTTTAGAACGAGAATATCCCTGTGTGGAAGTATGTATTTTTAACAGTATTTTTAATTGCTTTACAATTCAAAAAATAAATGTAGTCAACATTAGTATACCTCAAAATATGTATACATACGCAATACAAATATTTATTTTAAGAAAAATATATAAAAGTAAACTAAGTTTATTTATCCATCATTTTATTGTAATTTTAAAAGTTGTAATTTTGGCATCTATAGCATAGTTGATGTATTCTGTACGTGGGTGTTTGAGATACGTATTTGAGACATTTTGTTATTTTTCAATACATGTGGACATGATAAATATGGTACCCGAATATTAGGCAGGTAAAAGATAGATTTCTCGGGACAAATATATAGAAGTGTTTTTATGTTACATCAAAGCATCGATACCCACTGGGGTATGATGTATGGCACCTATCACAGGTATATTTTATGGGATACCATAAGGCACAATTCTTTGTAGTCCGCAGTCCAAAGGACCAATCTTCTGGGTTGTATCTTAAGCCCGAAGCTTGGCAACCCTTTGGAACGAGTTTTTCCCGCTAGGAACTCTTCGCTCTTATTTAATATATCCTTGAATAATGTGCGTAATTTAATGCGTAGGTGATGCGGTCACTCGGACGCATGTGCGCTAAAGCTGTCTGGTAAAGTAGGGAATTACCGAGAACTTCGAATGCAGAAAAATATGTGGGTTGATACGGAATGAAGAGAACGAAATCTATTTATTACAATATTTCATAAAATTGTTAACATATTATGTTCGTACTATATGTTAACAATTTTATGAAATATTGTGAGGTTACGTGGGATATAAAAGCAAAGGCAGCAATATCAAAAAAAATAATGCGTTCTTCGAGGATTATTAGTTTAGAAGGTACTGAATTCGAGATTTTATAGGAAATATGGCCTATAAATTTATAGGTAACATGATTTTGATATAAAATCTATAATTCAGTACCTACATTATAAATTAGTAATCCTCGGTGACTGCATTTAAAACATTTAAAATTTTTTTTTTGGATATTGCGGCTTTTATATCCCATAATTAGCAGAATTTTCTCTATATTAAACAGAATCAGAAACACGCAGAAAAACGGAACCCTTATTTATCGAGAAATCACAAAATGGCAGGGACATACCTTGCGGATGCCGGCAGACAGACTGCAAAAGCGGATATTCCAGGCAAGACCAGAAGGCAGAAGACCAAGGGGCCGTCCTAGGAGGAAACAGTTGGAGGACTGCTGCGAAGCGATGTTGCAATCAAATTGGTCTGACGTGGAGAGCGTAGCCCAAGATAGGAAGAGTTGGAACCTCCTACGCGGTGCAGGGACCCCAACTCAATATGATAAAGGAGTAGTAGAAGAATAAGAACCAATCAGAAAGCTTTAAAATGTTAGGTTATTCATGATTTGTTGGCGTATATTTGATGGCGTTACAATGTTATATAATAACTATCAAGATATCGAAATAGGAATGATTGATATTTTCAGAACACGGCCCAATATCGTATGACAAAATTTACGTGAATAGTAGTTACGTATGTATGCGTAAAGCAAAAAAAAATATAGTAAATACGTTTAGCTAAGTTTGAAAATATTAAGAATATTGATGCGACACGTAATTTGTGTTCGCAATTATATATAAAAAATGTCGTGACGTCAAAATTGACGGAGTGTGCAATGTTATATAAAAGCAGTCAATACACGATTGTTACGATAGCGCAAACCAGTAAGAATATACCTGCGTATCCCATAAATAAATAAGGTAACGACACCATACCATTAAGCTGTATTTATCCAGTAAACGTGTTTTAAGTCATTCATATGGAATGGTAGCGAATGATTGGACGCGAATGTGTGGCCAAACATGTATCTGCGTGTCAACAGCCGACGCTAATAGGCAGGCAAAAATAATTAATTCAACGCACGCCAGATACAATTTCATTTTTGCTGAATATTTTTCCCCATTAGATGTGCGAGTCGGTCAACACGAGCAAAAAAATAATGCGACCACTCACAGCTGAGTACTGCGGTATTTGCGTTCCCACAAAATAACCGATAAGATGATGATTCATGAAAAATTAATTAAATGAAACAACGTTTTATTGGTGAAGTTACGATTATTGTTATTTAACAGGTAATTATTATTTCTCTGAAAAAAAATTTATGTGATATACGAACGTAGATGTATAGAGCTCTTTCCATTTAAGAAAGACAATCGAATTAGTATGTGTAAGCCATACTAATTCGATTGTCTTTCTTAAACGGAAAGAGGTCTAAATATGTAGATATATATTTTATGTTATTCGTTGCACATAAATCTATAAGATTTTACACGGTTTTATTATACCCACGGGCATGCCACCAGAAAAAATCTAATGATTCATTAATTGACACGTTTTTGACTATTTTAATTTTCACAAAACAAAGCTTCCACACCACACTGTTGTTATTTTGTGACAAAATAAATTTTATGTTAAAAGTAACGTACATATATATGACTTAATAAATTTTAAAATATGTTATAGTTTAATCGGTATAAGTATTTTAATAAGAATAAAAAACTAAGTTTTTATTACACTCCCTTTCTCATTGAATCATGTTTCGTGCCTACTGCACACGTCGGGGTCATACTTATTTGTATTGATTCCAATTTGAAAAAACATTAAAATTTCTAAAAATCCAAAATTATACAATAATTATTAATTTTTCAAACGAAGATTTATTAGATCATTTTTATCGTCGCCACGAGTCTGCCTGGAAAGTTTCAGCTCGATTGGATCACGGGAAAAGGGATAAAAATCGATCCAAAGTTTTCCGGCAGACAACACACCGCAGACGCTACGAGTTAAAAGAAAGGGAGTAAAAATCCGAGTTTATTTCCCGGTGGTAATTGCAGGTCAATTTATGATCACAGCAGCAGCAACAATGTTTTGAATACCGAAACATGTGTGCGTTATCGCTGTCTATGCAAGAAAGAGACAGAAATATACGACCGCTTCAAGGTAGACAGTAATGAAACAATCCATTTAATGACAGTTGACGAACAGTATTAGTTGTTTACACCGCGTTTGGAGTGTTGTTTGAAATAAAAGTATTATAATAAATATATATAATAAATATTATTGAAATATAAAATTATTGAAGATGTTGAAAAAAAAAACAAAAAAAAATTATTGAAAAATAAAAAAAAATATTTTTGAAAAAATAGAAAATATACTGTTCACTTCTAACCAAAAATTTACTTTCTTTACCTGCTAGATTCAGCTGATAAATGCTATTCACAGAGACATTATTATTATTATTATTAAGATGTAATTGATATTATTTCATTCCCTGCCTATATAAAAATAAAAAACTGAACAAATCTAGTTATGTACAATTATATTTTAATAACAAAAATATATATACCTACTAGCAATAGATTCGTCAGTTGTCGACTGTTCAGTACTATGAGTAAAAAGTCGACCCGTATATTTTTTCTAAAGCTGGATTTGTTCTTTGCATGGTGTAATAGGAAGATTGCAGACCGCATAGCAATCACCGAGTCATTACCAAACGCATGACCGAAATGGAGCAGGGGATTGGGTGGGCCAAAATTAAGATAGAGCGATAATTTCCAGACATTACAGGACTGGAAAAAATATAGGAAAATTTTTGTGAAGATCGAGATCCACCGGGACTTTGTAAAGTCAACAGCAAAGGATTAAGAATTATACTAAAAAGAAATCGATACACAATTTGATGATACAAATTGGTGTTAGAAGTCTACAAATTTACATTGACATTTAGACAAATAATTAAATTTAATATACTTCTATTTATATACAAAATTGTTAACGGACACAACAATACATTTGAATTAGTAAGAAAAATAAGAGAAAACCAACATGATGAACATGACCATTGTACAAGAAAAAAATACTAAATAAGATTGCCATTCAGAAAGAAAAAAAGATCGCAAACTTCTGTGATGTACAGTGGGATGAAGTTGTATATGAGTCTGCCAGAGGATATTAGAGATCAAAAAAATATGAAAATTTTTAAGAAAAAACTAAGAAAGTTTGTGATACGTACTTTTGATTAGAAATATATTTGATATTTTACATATTTATAAATGATATTTTACAATGTATATATTAGGAAATATAAATGTTGTTATATTACCTATTTTAAGAAAAAAAAAAAAAAGAAGATGACGATGATTGTATATAACTTGTTTAACAAAAAGTAGTTTTTAGTTCACGCTCACCATGACACAAAAACAATGGAATCATTACGACTTTCCAGTACTTAATACAATATTAAATTATTTCTAGGATAATATAATAGAAAGCGCGCAATGTCGTAAACAAAGTCGTGAATTTGCGATTCTCGGTTTTCGCATTGTCATTATCTGCTTCTAATGATGCTAATTTCATCTTACACGGATGAGATGTAATCTTGAGCTGGTGAATGATTGCTTTCATGAGTAAAGTGTACAGTTATGGAATCCAGAGAACTCTTCAAATCCCTGATGGCTTGTCTCTGCAAAGGAGTACCGTTTTACTCAATTATTATCACACAGTTAAAGCAGTCAGCTCTTCGGTTGTTGGAAAAGTTGTTTCGTGCGTTTTGCCACTTGATTGAATACAAACTTTCGTATTTGTATTTAAATCTAGAACTGTTTTAATTAAACCTGTTCGCTCAGAAAGAGAACAAACTTCGTGGAAGATCAAATAAAATGCCTAATGTCATTCAATGTATTTAAATTTTAAATGTATTTGTTTTACTTTAAATATTTTGTGTAGTTACTCTTATGTAATGAATTCAATCCGGAAATCCCGGTCCAGTTTATATTATTTATGAACATTAATATCACATTTAATCAATTTCAGGATATCAAAATTAGATCGGAACTAAAAAAAGTATAGAACACTTGCATTAATTTTGCATATAATTCATAATAATAAAATTGTTTCACATTCAACTTTTCCGGTCTTGTATTATTATTTACGTTATTTTTATTAATAGATTCCTTACTTGTAAACTAAAATATAAATCTTATTTAAATATATTTGCCATTATCGAGCAACTTGGTGGTCAAACATCTAGAAGAGCGTGAATGATCACGGCATTACTGACATCAAAATAAGATGAAGAAGAAGACATAAATTGTGTTTTTTATTTCTGGCCTTTTTAAATAAATAAGCACATATAACGTTACTGAGCAAACGAGCACTTTTTAAAGCAAGGTTTAGCATAATCTAATTCCGAAATTCCTAGATTGCAAATTTGGGTCGAGATTGGATTCAGTATTGTAAACGTTAACCTTCTCACATGGAATTTAAATTGCAGTTGAATAAATAAGTAAGTAGATCAATATTTACTTTATTATTTTTTCTAATGCACTTACGTGTAGGTACATACATACATCTTTCATATCATACTATTTAGATAAAAGATTTCATTGCATCGCTTTAACAAATTAAGCTAAATAAGCTAGATTCAGACTAGTAATATATTTTTGACTACTAATTTGAAATATTATACATCATAATTGTAATTGTAATAATGATTAATTTTAATGTGTTACATTATTGTCACATGCGATTGCGAACAATCGCTGGGTTGTTGCATTTCTGTCACGTTTTGATTAATATTTTTATTCGATCAATTTATTACCATCAGCTGTCACCTAGGTGTTGTTTCCGTATATTATATAACGTATTATTATATTATGCATGCACACGTCAATGCTTCAACTCAGTGAAAAGCATTTGCCTCTGGACAATGCCTTCAACTTTATGACATTACATTATCATTATTACCTACACAGGTATCTACGCTACATGCAATCTCAGGCTGTGACGTTAAAATGGCTCAACTTCCGCGACGATGTCTTACAAATCACAATCTGACTACTTTTTTTTCTATTTATAGAGAATGAAGTGCGCTTCAGTAAAAACTACGAGACAATAATAATAGACACTAAGCCGTTCAGTAGGTTAAAAGTTGAAACATCGCGCGTACCGATTTGGACCGTCCATCGGATTCCTTCATCGAGGTTAATACGAATACGTGTTAAGTTTACGGAAATGAGATGAAAGACGAATGAGACGCTAACGGGAACTTCACGGGTGTTGAATGTAAACACTCTTCGTCGCGATGAATGGTCGCTTCTGTTCGCGACGACGCGAAGGCGAATAATGCGGATACACAGAATCGAGACAGTTTTGTTTCGCGCGTTACTGTTTCGGTTTTAACGCTTTCGATTGTTTACATTTTGTCTCAAAAAGGGTGATAACCCAGCGTTTACTTATGTTTACCGAAAGGTTCGCGTTATCCTACCTTCTGAGGCTGACCGGCTGGAAGGGGTAGGCGTGAGGCTGCACGTGCGCGGGCAGCGGCAGGGGCAGGGGCAGGGGGGAGTGCGCGTGCGGCAGGGTGCTGTAGGGCGGCGGGGCCAGCGGGGGCGCCGGGGGCTCCGTCTGGGCGCCGCAGGAGGCCCAGCTCCGGCAGGGCTCGTCCGGCGGCGCCCGCTCCCGGCGCTCCGCCGCGGGGCTGTGCCGAATGGCAGTCTGACTCACGCCGCAAGAACTGGTAACGGGCCTGCACCCGATCACTTCACCATTGACACTCACCGTATTATCACCGACACTGACGCGGTCGTCACCGAGCGGCGCGGCCCGGACGGGGTCCGGCTCGGGTTCACTCTCGGGCGCGAGGTGCGCGGGCCGCGCGGCCCGGCAGTGCGCAGGCGCGGGGACCGTTAGGCGCATGGCGAGCGCGCGCGACTCCCCATAGCGAGCGGCGAGGAGCGAGTGCGCGCTCGGCGCGCTGGGGCCCGGCGCGGCCCCCTCCCGGCACTCGTACGGCTGCCACAGCAGGCAGGACAGCGCCTCCTCGGCGTTGCGGTGCCGCACCCCGCGCCGCCCCGCCCGCCGGGCCTCTTCCGCGCCGGAAGCGTACTCCAGGCAGCTCTTCGATTTCGGTATGGATCGGGAGTACGCGGAGTAGAAATTTTCCAAAGGGCCGCCCGCGAAGCTGGCGCGCGACTCCTTAACGTTTCTCGACGCTTCGCCGGCTGACGATAGTACGCTATCTCCGGAAGCGTCCGAACCATTTTCTCCGATATTACTAATATTAATAGCCTCTTCGTTAATTTTTGACGAAGATATTTCCCGTTTGCATCTATATCCGGGAAAAGAATACAAATTATCGTTTTGAGTATTTTTCTGGTTGAATTGAAAAGAATTATTTTTCGAATAACCGTTAATATTTCTACGTAAATGATGACTTCTGTAAATCGTATGGGGATAGCGCATTTTTGGTTCATTGAGTGGTAAAGTGTCGCGACTGGAATTGCTCGAACAATCCTTTTCCGCGCCGACGCTGTACGAGTTGTTGTCGCCCCCGTCGCGCTTCTTCTCCGCGGAACTGCAGTCGGCCAGCGAGCTCTCGCCGCCGATATTCCGCAACTCGATGTTTTCGGCTCCGCGAACTTCCCGGTTATTCTTCGACGCTTCGTAATCGAGAGATACGCTTTTGTAATCCGACACGCTTTTGTGTCTGTTCCGTTTGGATCTGCAGGCGACTTTGGTGTTCCTGCGCGGGGAGATCCTGTACTCGCCGAAGCGGCCGCTCGGAGTGTCCGCGTCGCTCGACGACCCGGTGTAAGGACTGACGCCGGTGGTCGGCGTCGGACCGCCTCCTCCGAAAGCTTCCGGATAAGTATCGCGTTCGATGTTCTCGAACGAATCGTACGAAGTTCCGCCGCTGTCGTTTGCCGAAGCGGCATTTTCAAACGGTGACGTATTCCTGTCCTCTTGGGGTAGCGGCAGCTCGGCCGTCGCTTTCGATTCGACTTCTTCGAATGTTTTGGTATTTTCATCGTTTGAGTTAAGTCTATCACCGCTGTCCGATTCCGAGTTGGAACTAGTAATTTTGAATTCTGCCGAGAAATTACTATAAGACTTTTGGTTTTTATCTTTATCTTCCGAGTTCTTCCACGCAGCGCGCTGTTCGGTATTGAATATTGATTCTTCCCTCGCTGGCTGCAAGTTTTGGCGATGAACAAATACTTCAACACTCTTAGGGTTTCTTTTAACCTTCGACGTAGTCTGTAATATATTCTCTTGTTTGATATTTTCACATTCTGTAGTTGTTGACGTCGTATGTACGTCTGTTGAATGGAGTTCAATTGCGTTTTCGTTCTCTTCTTCGCATTTTTCAATAATTGTCGGACATACTTCCTTTCCACGTTCACACAACGACTGTCCTTCTGGGTGAAATACATTATTATTAAGGGTTCGCGCGATGTCGTAACACGGTTTATTCTTCGATGCTTTACATATTTCGATTGACAGTTGCTCTTTGTTGATGTCACTATTCGAGAAAATAGCCAAATAAGAAGATTTACTAGGGCCATCAGACAGAACGCTTTCGTCATCTTTAACATTTTTTTTACAGACTGTCGCGCATGACGGCGGAGGCAGTTTGCCAGCGTCCGCATATTCCCGGTTGCCTCCGCTAAAGCTGCCGGGAGCGCACGACAGAAGAGCGGGTCTGCCTTCCAGCGCCAGCTTCCTGGGCCGAGGGGGCGTTCCGCCCTCGCGGGGGGCAAGGGGGGCGCGGGCCGCGGGGCCATCAGCCCGCATTGGCTGACGGAGCTACATGCCCCGTGCCTTCACAGCATCCGCCGAGGTATCTGGGAAAATGAAAATAATGGTTTTATTTTTTTATCGCAAAAACATTCTGATTGTTCATTTCACGCTTCGGTCGAAACCGTTCACATTCACACTGCAAACGAGATCAGAATGTACAAAAGTACAAAATCATACAAGGACTTTATTATCAGCTTTATTAACATAATCACGCATTTTATATACATTTAATATTTATCCAACCGATTTCAGAAACGTTAATTTCTTTCGTCAGGGTAATAAAAAACTATATTTCAAATCATATTAAAACCATATTTTTTCCTTTTGCTTACAAAATTCAAATTACAAATAATTCCAGTCCAAAAAAAAAACAAAGGATATGGTAAATTGCGGGGAATATTTTGTGCTCAACGCTTTTTTTCATTATATTTTTTACATGCTTGACATACCTTTACCGAATCCAAATTATTAAATTTAAGACCTATAGAAGTAATCTATGTTATATTTGTTATAAGATTGAGATATTAATCACCTGTTTGATATTGCTAAAGTTCACAAGAACAATGGAGAATGTGGAGTGTGTCAATTTTATATGAATTATTCAGTAAGTACTGTTGTTCTAAAAATTAATCTGGTCTGTCTATTCACATAGATTTTAGGTAAAAAAAATCATAAAAATAAAATAAAAAACATGAAGTCAACAGCATACAAATGTTCAATTAAGGTGAGCGTGGCACACGTATTTGTAGACGAGTGTCCCGCCATAAAAAGCCGGCGCCAGCTAGGGAGGGGCCGACTTATTATGGATTTTGAAGCGACAGCCAGTAATTACAATTAGTACTTACCTAATGAACAATTTTAAAGGTAAACAATAGTGCAAGTCTAAAAATATACGAGCATATTTTTAAGTGGAATATCTTTTTGATGAGCACATATTATTAGGATTTTCCATAATATTTAATTTTTCAATAGTTGGTAATTATATTTGGTTATTTATGGTAATAATAGTTGGTGATTTGTAAACAAAACTGCAGTAAGACCTGAAATGATCTACAGCTCAGAATGCTGGACTGTAAAGAAGGTTCGCGAGCAAAAACTCCATACCAGTGAAATGAAGATGCTCAGATGGTCTGGGGGTGTAACGAGACGTGACAGAGTGAGAAATGAGCATATCAGGGGTAGTTTTAGAGTGGCCCCTGTTACTGAAAAGGTGAAGGAATTGCGACTGAGATGGTATGGTCATGTAATGAGGCATAAAGATCATGCAGTGCATTCCGCACTCAAAATACAAGAAATAAAAAGAGGCAGAGGTCGACCCAGCGCCACATGGCGGAGTAGTATGGAAAAGGACCTGAAGAATGCCCAGTTGGACGAAGCGATGGCCCAGAACAGGAAATCGTGGAAAAAAGAATAAGGAGAGCCGACCCCAAATGAAATGGGAAATGGGATAAGAGAAAGAAGAATAGTTGGTAATTATATTACGTGGATTTTTTTTAAAAAACACGCTTATGTTTAAATGTATCTACCTACTAAAAAGTAAAAAATAAATTTTCGGTCAAAAATTTCACTCTCCGAATAAACGGTGGGCGCCTACGATATAGATATAGATTACAGAATTATGGTGTTGATGGAGGGAAAGCGCCCACGATTTTATTTGGAAAGTGAAACAAAAAAATTTTGTCCGAAAATTTATTTTTTATTTTTTAGTAGGTACACACTCTAAAATATAAGTCTGTTTTTTATTAATTTTTTTTTTAATACAATTTTCTACTTTTTAGTAGTAATATTTATTACCCAGCGTGCAAAATCACTTTGGTAGGAAACTAGCACCATCCTTTGGTGATTATTATAGCTTAATTGATTAATCAGTGAATCTATAATTAATAAAAAATATTGTCAGGTCTGTGTGAAAAATTTCAGCCTGATTGGACATTGGGAAGCGGGTGAAATACCGATTATAAGATTCCGTCCAGACAAACAGATGAACTTAAAATAATAATAATATAACATGGCAATAAAATAAAAAGAAAACACTTTGTTGAATTACAACATGTTTCGGGGCCAATGGCGATATTCTGGCGAAATGTAATACGTTATGTTAGTTTCTATCTAAAACTATACATCCTTCGCTAAGGATAGAACATACATATGCTTAAAATGAAGTTCGAAATATATACATAAACCAAAATAAATATATGGGTGTTGAATAAATAATAATTAAGGACTAATGTGAAAACAAATTTAATAGGCAACTATTTGCAAAACGGATTTGGCATTTATAATATTTCATTTGCTATTAAAATATTTTAAATATTTAATAGCAAATAAAAAATATTTAAAAAGTTCTAATTTATCTAACCGTAATCCTCATGTTATTTGTATGTTTATTCTAAATATATTCTAAATCCTTATTAATCCAAAGAATGGTTTGTTTTTAAGTGAAGTCCAGCTAGCTGGATACGCAATTTCTTTTATATATTTTTAAACTAAATAATTTATTTATTCGATAATAAATTATTTTATACATTATTTGTTACACATTAGTAAATTGCTATACTTAGCTGTCAGTCTCACTAGGCGTACATTTTTCACTGTGTAATGTTGATACTAGTAAACATTAAGAAAATATGTAATAATAATTTAAAAAATTATCTGTATCTTAAGACTTATTGAATCGCAGAATTTTCAAAGATCGAGAAGGAGTTATTTATTGTAAATGTATCGTACAATTAAAAACGCAAGTTTTAATGCAAAAGAAATAGTGAGACTGATTTAATATCATCTGATATTAATTTAAAATAAACTTGGATAATTTTTTATTGTTTTTAAAAATATGGCATAAACGAGTACGTTCACGTTTCATACATACAATTTTTTTATTACATATTTCATATTATATGACATTAATATTATGCTTACTCTCCATAAAATTAGTTAATTGCTCGTGCTTGTTGATGGATATTACACATCTTATATCAATAATTGTCTTATCAATACATCTTGTAAATGATGCTGTAACCGGTAAACTTATTTACATTCCATTAGTGTTTCTACGGAAACTATTGGAAATATGACAATGTTACAATCCACTGTTGTCAAGATTTTTTTGAATTGTTCGTATTTAGTAAAGTATATTTCTTGAAGTTTACATTGTGGCAAAAATGTATTAAACCATTTTATACCTAGGCACTTTAATTAATCAGCACACACAATCCATTCCGCACATTTTGATAAATAACACATTTCATATTATGTTACGTACGTAGCATTAATTTTATCTTTGCTTTATTCTCCATAAAATGATCTAATTGTTCGTGTTTATGGAAAGAGTATTACATATATATATTGTATCAATTATCTTATCAACACATCTTGTAAATGCTTATATAAGCGGTAAACCTATTCGCATCATGTTAATGTTTGTACGGAAACTATTTGAAATATATAAAAATGTTACAAGTTACAATACACGGTGGTTTTGTGTTATAGCAGTTTTTTCGTGTTTTGTTTAGTTCAACATATTGCTAGTTTAACTTCTTCGCAGATTTCTTTAATATTCTCGTACACACACAATCACACCGCACACTTTTTTGTCAGTAAAACAAGTAAGTAAGGGTACAGGGGAATTTTTGCTTAAATAACCATAAACAATATTAAAAAATTAAATAACAAGCCCCCAGACAGCAATTGTATGCTGGTATAAGGGAACATTAAGAAGATTAAAAAAAAAAACAACAAAATGAAGTACGCATATTAACTATCGACACATCGATTTGTTGAGCAAATCTCCTCCCCAAACACAAGTCTTTTCAGTTGTGATTATTTGATGACTTTATTTTAGTAAACTTAAATATTTGTATAAATTAAACATCAATAAAATCAGACTTATCTCGTTGCGGCCGACTGTCCGTTAGGATTATGCGCGGGCACGTATGATGATAATATAATCCATTATGAATTTGAATTGAATCGGTCCATTCGCGAGAGAGCGGGTAATTTCCTAATCTCTAGATGACGGAGGGTCGCAGGTCGCAGGGGTAGTCGGCCGCCCCTTGCACCGACCAGTAAATTTATTGGACATTTATGCAGAAATGTTGCTGCGGTGCGCTCATATCGCGCGAGCCCTCCGGTTCGTTATAATGAATTTTTTATCCACCCTTCGCGGCGGGCTCCGACGAAATAGCTATTTTTAATATATTAAAAGGCGAGGGTCACTTTTGGATTGCGGGTAACTCAGACTAAGTGTGATTTATGCATAATTAATGATTTTTTATTTTATTAATATTAATTCAGTTCCTGGATAGTATGGGTATCGTGGTCTTACATAATTACTGAATCTAATTGCGAGGCAAATTTGCAAATCAATATTTTTCAATAATGTTTCATTTATAATAATGAATAAAGTAGCTTTTTGGTCTTGTGGTTAGAACACTCGCCTCGTGAGTTGGTCGCGAGTTCGAACTAACCTCCAGACTAGCAAGTTAGTCCTATTTTAATAGCACAAGTGTTTAGCTTACTTTGAAAATACTAAGAATATTGATGTGACACGTATTCCATGTTCGCATCTATATTTAAAAAAATAAATAGCTAACAGAGCTAGTCCACAATACTTTGCAGGTAGATTCCTATCGAAATTATGAGTCGTTCGACTGTCATTAAAGTAACTTATATTGCATATTAAAAATTCATTCGCTGTATTATAAGTTAAATAAATTATTAAAACCTCGCATATATTTAAAGCTGAATTTATTTGCAATGTTTTGATCATTTTATTTGACTTGAATTGATGTGTCTGAATTTTTTAATGTTCAATATAAATGAATGTCATGATAATCCAACACTTTAAAGAATAGTCATGGTAATATGGTGACCCTAAAAGTCCAGTAGGCATGATACTGGCTTCCCATACCGAGGGTTATGGGTTCGGTTCCTGGTACGGTCATAATACATCTACGTGATTAACTCGAGCCTGTCGTGTTTTTGTGACGTGTTTCGCTACAGTAATTGGGCCCACGGCTTGCAGTAGCTTGACAAAAAAAAAATACTTACTGCCGAGATACTATAAATATTGAAAATGAAATGCTATCTTTGAAGTCGCCATTATTTTAGGACTTTTATTTTTTTATTAGGACATTTTATTATTTTTATTCATTAGGACAATGTTGCTGCATGAACAATTTTGATTCATTAATTAGGCAGGAATCTACCTGTGAAGTGTTGTGGGCTAGCACCTTTACACCCTGTGTATCCTAAATAGGCGGCTCTCGTAGTCCAGTGGGTATGACACCGGCTTCTCACAGTGTTCCGGGTTCGATTCCCGGTGAGGTCACATTAATCTATGTGATTTACTCAAGCCTGGGTATTTCGTGTTTCGTATGTAACATGTTTCGCTTCTGTAATTGGGTCTCTTGGCCTGTTGAAAAAAAAAATGGTCACGCAATTTGTGAAGTTTTACTTTGTAAAAATTAATATATGTATTTAAAAAAAATAAGTAAGATACAATTAGATATTGTTAACATTCTATCGTAATATTGCTTTGAATGTTCAATAAATTAAAAAAATATAGAGGTCTCATTATTACCAACGGCGACATCTATGTATAATAATATCATGGGAATTACTATTTTTCGACCATAGATGGCTCTAGAATAGATGGCTCTAGTCCTTTAAAATATTTGGAAGAAGATAGATAAAGAACATATATTACACACCACCGTCAAACATTCGATAGTATGTGGATGTTCTTGCGATGGAATTGGTAAACGTTCTGTTGTGTAAAGTGATCACTTAAGCCAGCTCACACGGGTGATAAGCCTCGTGGCCACCCTTTAAGGACTTCCATACACATTTATCATATAAATAGCTTCGTCTCTGTGAGACTTAGATAATTTATTTTAATTAATGTTAAATAAATGTTTGGAAATAGTACATTTCAAAATTTGACAACATAAGATAAGCTATTCTATTATTTGACATGTTTTTTTTTAAATGGCATTTGTATAATAAAATCATAATAAATAGTTTATATTTATAGAATATTTGAGTAGGGGCTATTGGAATGTATCAGAGCTCTTAGAACCTTTTGGATATTCTAAGTAGGTACATTGTGTACACCGTGTTGCCGTGTGCACTCCTGGTAAAGGTGTGAGCGAGCACTTGCATTCGGCTGTAACTCGAGTCGGTAACCCGGTAGTCGCAAAAGGTAACGGGTTCCAGCCCCACCTTACCTCTTCCCCTCCACCGCCCAACAACCACGTCTCTTAAGCCAGCTGAAATTCTTACTCACGATTTAAACCAAACACAAAAAATCACGAAGTGAACAAGCAAAATAGTAGATTCTATCAAAAGGTTGCAATGTATTCGGCTACATATTTCATTGTCTTCGCTAATGATGTGAACATTTTTACTAAAAGTAATAAGTCTCACTGTACGCTGGACTCAAAATAATAATTAATTATTATCTCTGAGATCTAAACGCGGTGTTGTATCTTCCCTGGAATTCAGTCCATTTGTTATGATTACGTTAAAAGTTTACATGAAAAGAGCATTATCATTAGCACTATAATTCTTACATAAAAAAATATAATAATTTTGTTTTGTTGAGGTGCCAACACTACTGCGGCTTTTACGTTTCTCATGAAGATTGCTTATTTTCTTATTGTACCTGCAGTTGCTTATCAAATTTTAATAGTGTTGTGGAGATTTATTACGTGAATCGATAGATCGCTTTTTACCATGTAGAGATAATATTTAATTAATTGAATACGTTGTTTATATAATATATAATTTATTATATAAATGATAATTAATAATAATTTAATACCTTTTTCATATCATTTGCATGTTTTTAGGATTGGATTATTCAAAGCTTTGTCAATAACTGTATAATATTCAATTATAATATGTGATATTATTATTAAAAGGTGTATTGAAAGATTACTAGTACTTAATTATCAAATTGGACTTAAATAATTGATTTGTATTTGTTTTGATTGTTGGTTGAGTGAGATAACTAACTATTATGTAATTTTTTTATTATATTATGACTTTCAAAGCTATATTATATTCAGAGAGATATAGAGATATAGACTAGATAATATATATAGATTATAATATCTATATATATTAGATAGATAGATATATATATCTATAATAGGAGATATATATATATAGAATATATATATATATATATCTTATATATATATATATATATGTATATAAGTATATAATACATATATATAAATGTTACACTATAACGTGTTATTATTTTTAATTTTTAAACTATATATTATATTAATGTACATTTTACCTATGTGTTTATAAAACACTGTAGGACGTTAATAAATAAACAATAAAATATACAAATATGAGTAGTGTTGTCGCTTTTTTATAAAAAAATTGTGTCGCCAAGTTTATGAATCAAAAACTTTTTTCTTCCAACGTCCTACGTCAATCCTCCCACATTAAATCCTTTACGCAGGTGAAGGAAAATGGTGAGATGAAAGTGAAGAAATATTGTAAAAAATATAATAATTCTAATGCAATATTCAATTTTATATTTTAATAAACAGAACGTCAACAGGTCGTTAATGACACTGATGGAAGTCTCAATATTTTTATTATAAATACGTTTATTATAAATTTCATTATATTTCTGCAAAGTCAAAATCGCAAAAAAATTGCGCAAAAATTATTAATGTTATTTTTAAATTCTTCATCCCGGTCTTGATTTCTTGTGGAAAAATCGTGGAAGTGAAAATTAACACACTTACCGTTATCCAATCGAGCTGAAATGTTGCACATCGACTTGCACATGACAGTGCATTCTTACATACATGGGGGTCACACATAAACACGCACATAACAATGAAAATTTATCTCAGATGTTTGGGTTACATTTTACAAATTATAAATTTAGTGACGCGTAGCTCCTAAACAAATTATGGAGCTCATTGTTGTAGCACCTGTACCAAAGTATACTAAACAGCGTGTCTAGTAGCTAGTATCAAAAATTTCGGGTAAGACTTCTTCATGCAATTTTGAATAGAAAATATTCTTTACACTATGGGTGTAACGTCGACAGTTAGGGAGATAAGCGACATCATTTCTGATTTATTTTCTGTGAAATGTTCGACTATCAATCACTATAGTGACTTACATGGAATTTTAAAAAAATATTTGCTATACAAGTCAAATAAAATGACAAAAACCTTATAATTTTTTTTTTCAAATTTCTGCAAGGCCATTAATAATTTTTTCGACTTATATCAAAGCGAATTAAATTTTTAATATTCCATATAAATAACTGTTGTGGTAATCCAACATTTTACTGAAAAAATATTTAAAAAATGATAACTTTGGTGTCGCTCATATCCGTAACTGTCGACATTAAAGCGTTACGTTACGAATATTTTCTATTCAAAATTGATTGAGTTTTTTGCTACTAGCTACGAGACACACTTTATAGAACTTAGTTTTTTAAATTTTGTTTAATTTTAATTATTTATTGATTTTGTCCTCTTGATATTTGTAAAGTTAACGTTTTTTTAAAAAAATTGTATATTTTCGTGTTTTGTATTAATATAGTTCACAGAAAATATCGATTTCAAGGCGACACCATCTCTAAATCATATTAGCACGGCACTCTTCACAACTCAAGGAATTGAGCAGTTTAGTTAGGGAACCATTATTAGTTGAATGTTCTTGCCACCAGTTTCCAGTAAACGAACACTCCGACAAAAGGGTTGAACAACTGTCCCAAGCTTACCACGTTCATGAATTCAACACAAAGCCTCTTTATCTCCAGAAGCTTCTCTTTCAACGTATGCACACTATTTTAGTCTTGAGTTGTCCATATTTTTGGTGCTTAGGTACCACAGAACATTGGTATATTTACCTTTGTATATTTTAACAATATTTTTATATGAAAGTATGTTCTAAGAACACAGTTACTGGATCTGGTCCCCAGAGGGAGGATTAATTAATTAAGGATAAATTATAAAAGTCTCACAGGGACGAAGCTATTTATATATGAGAAAAGTGGATGGAAGTCTCTTATACGATGGCTCAGGGCTTACAACCTGTATAAGCTGGCTCAAGTGATCACTTTACACAATGCAACGTTCGCTAATTCCATCGTAAGAACTTCGACACATTATTAAAATTTTGAAAGAATTTAGTGTGAATTAAAGAACTGTGCCCGATCAAATTCATGTCCAGTGAATTACTCGAATTAATAAAATTTTATTTGATTTCCAGTGCTTCGTTTGACTCCCATATCCACGATAACGTGGTAATCAGGGGCGTGCAGTGGGAACATCGCGGCATTACTTTTACGTAACCAATTATTTGGAAAAAAAAACGGAATACAACATATATTTCGTAATATTTCTATCATAATTATTATTATAGTATTGATGTTTTGATAAACCGTAATATTTCTATTTTTTTCCCAAAATATACGTTCACAAAAAAGTCACGCTTCAATGTTCCCACTGCACGCGCCTGGTGGTAATAATATAATTATAATATAATTTATAATACTTATTACAAAAAATATTTATGACGCCCTGACGCAAGGATGTATATATATCTACACATCAATAATTCCTAATATATTAGATTAGAGAAAATACAATTACACGTAGACGACATTTATCTAACTCTTGCTGGCAGTGTCGGAATGGATTTTTCTCGCTGATTTATCGTACGAAACTTGCGTAGTAACGATCGTCGATTTAAATACACAGTAATGCGATTATTATTGACGTGTCATTAGTGAGAATTAAAATATCTTTGAAATGAGAAACCATTACAATATTATCGATATAACGGTAAAATGTCTCTGTTCTCGAGAATTATCCCGTATTGGCGGTAAGTCCATCAGATACAGTAATATGTACGAATAAAAAATATATACAGTCCAACTCGGATATAACGAGCACTAGGGGACCGATAAAACTTCCTCGTTATAACCGTTACTTGCTGTAACTGTGACAAATAATTTCGACTTTTTGCGAATTGAAAGGGGCTTTTTTATTGGCACCCTTTGCTGTCATGTTTCTGGCGTAAGGGATTGTTTTCAACTGGTGATATTTTTGCTTTAATACGACTTAGGTTATTTATTTATTTATCAATACCCTAGTGGGCTTTTACAGTATAAATAAAGTTATAATAATTTTTACATCAACGTAAAACATGTTTTAAAATGAAAAATAAAAAAAATAATATTGATAAAACATTTAACAAAGAGAAATGAACAATCATTGAAACACTTTAAATAAATATATATAAATAATGATTTGTATAAAAGCAAACAGTAAAAACTAAATACCTTTGAAAAGAAAAAATAAAGATAATTAAACCAATATACCAGAAAAATTGGATAAGAAGATAACATAAACCAAAAAAATAGATAGAGAAAAAACATTGTTAAAAGAAATGAGCAATCGTTGAAACAGATGTCTTGACGTTTCTCTATTTTAAGAATTGGAGTAAAAATCATAAAATAACAAATAGTCAGAATAGGACGTATACTTCAAAATTTCTCCAACAACGGGAGTAAGATAAATATAACATTAATAATGGAATGTTTGCAACCACAAGACGCATCTAATTACATATTTATAACTGTACTTGCTCAAAACATCTTCGTGCACTGACCGTAAACGACTTCGTCATGAGGAAGCGAATAGTCATTATTTAAATATCTATTATTGGAGGTTATTCACACGTGACAATCAAGGGACGTAATGAAGTGTGGACAAATTTGTTAATGTTTATAGTAATTACGAAAATTTGTTATAACTGTTAAAGGAATTAATATATTCCTACCGACATCATTTCCTTATATGTGGTCTATAAGAGCAAAGGCAGCAATATCAAAAAAAAATTAATGCAGTCATCGAAGATTAATAAACAATTTATGACTTACTAGTTAGGTACAAGAGAGAAAGAAATAGCCTAGATTGGTGTAGAAACAAGAAACGGAAACAGAACTAAGTGTGAATTATGGTTGCGGGTGCATAAAGCAATGTATATATACCTAAATATACAACTTTTGCAATTTTAAAAAACACGGAAGGGATATTTCATATAGAATCTTAAATTCAGTACATTATTAATTAGTAATCCTCGGTGACTGCATTCAAAACATTTTTTAAATTTCTTGGATATTGCTGCCTTTGCTTTTATACCCCATATAATATCAATACTCACATCAATCTTGCATAGCAAAATAATACAACAATATTGTAGTGAGACGGTAGAATCCGGAGGAATTACACACTATCGAAATCTCTGGAACGCTCCTCAACATTCTGGAAGCAAATGGGACCGTCAAAGCTAATTGACACCAAGTCCACAGACAAAGCGAAATAGTGCAGCGTGTATTACTAGCGCGTGATGATTCCAGCAATAGATTGAACAGAATATTCTCGAAAATGATTGAAGCGATAGAAACAGTATTAATTATAATAATAATAATAATAAACGTAATTAGTGCGAATTAAGAAACAGTGTAATAATTAGTATGTAAATTATTTCAGAAACATTTTGTGACTGTGAATTTATGAACAATGCTCCAGCTAAATTTGTGTCCAGTGAGTAAGTAAAAACTTTATTTAACTTTAAGCGCTTCATTTGCGTTTAATAGCCACGTCCCGTGACAATATATTGACAGGCATCCATGTCGCATAGCAACATGAATCATATTAGATCACTTGTGCTATTACTACGGTTTTAAAAAAAATAACTTGACGATATTGACGGCTTCTTTCTAGACTAAAAAGATATTTTAAAAATTTCCATCTTTATCGTTTGGGCTATTTCTGGAAAAACAATGAGAAATATATAAATATCATCGTAATCGTTATGGACGGGTTATTTTAATACAAATAAACAGATACAGAGCTATTATGAAATTATTAAGATTAATTTATAAATGGATGTTTCGAGTTATAACTTACTTTATGATGTGAATATTTTGAGCCATAATTTATTTTAAAAAGTATTAGTGAGTAAATTTACCTTATTGTAAATTATGAAGTGAATTTTAGATATTAAGATAAATTACAGAAGTTTCACAGAAACGAAGCCATTTTGCGAAGGACTATAGATGTCTCTAGCATAGTCAATTCAAATACATGAAGGAAGCTGATTTGGAACGTATATACAACATTAATAAATTGATAATGTATGGATGTTCTTGCGGTGGAATTGGTGAATGTTATATCTAGAGTGATCAATTAAGCCAGCTCGTATAGGTCAGAAGCAATGTGACCACCCAACATTGACTTTAATACATGTTTCGCATATAAATAGCTGTCTCCGTATCTTCTATTCTTTTCTGTACTTCTATAAATAATCTTAATTATTTTTTTTGGTTTTTCAAAAAATAATGACATCTAGTTTTTCGAAATTTATTTTTTTCTCATTTAAAAATTTTGGAACAAACAATTGTTTTTGATGAATACTCAAGTATATTACAAACTCCGTGATGGTGCGAGCTGAAAAGAGTGTCGTTGACCTAAATATTCCAGACAAATTAAACTTTTGCAGCTTCACGGACACAAGCCTTTCGTTTTATAACCGAGATGTCGTCGATGTTCGGTCTTAAAAATACAGAAAAAAAGTCAAGAAAAATATGTTTTTTTACAAAAAATGTACAAAATAATCTAAATTGTTCATTAAACTAAATTAGATCTTTATGGAAACAAGCGTATTTACTAAAGATTATTTTTCAAGCTTATTTTATAATTTATTTTAAATTATAAATGTGCCTCTGTGGACAAAATCCAGTAATTGTGTTCTCAGAATATACATATATATATATATAAATGTTGTTAAAGAATTTTAAATAATTAGAAATTGTTTATTTACAACAATACATATGCTTTATTAAGCAAACATGTTAAAATTAAGCTATTAAAAATACTTCAATGTAAACAATGAAATTTTATTAAGCAAACACGTTAAGTTAAGCTATTATAAGTACTAGTAAGTAAAAACAATGACATTTTGTAAAAATACATAAACTAATATGAATATTTATTGTACTATGTACTTAAATCGGCGTAAGTGTGTGATTTAAGAAAGCATAAGCATTTGCAGTATTTTTTTATTGTACTCGTACTTGAGTATACGAGTATACTTATAGTTTAATTTCTGTATACCTGAGTATACTTATAATTTAATTTCTGTAATGGTCGCGTAGTCGTCCGTAAATTAATAATCGGTTCGAAATCAAGTAAGTATTTTTGTTTGAACTAATATGTGCGTAAATTTAAAGCTAATATAGCCAGTCGTAATGCGAAGGTGATGCTAATGGAATGAAAGGTAATGGACGCCAGCTATTGCGAAGGTAATGGATATACGGGTATGCACTTTAAAGCGATTACCCAATAAGATCATACTAACTTTTAGGTACAGGCGGAACATGTATATCCCAGATTTCATACCCGAAAAAAATCTAGATGCATTCGGTATATAAAATTTCACCTGGTGTGAACATGGCTGCCATCGAGGTTTCTCTGCCTTACGCATTAATTTGTCTTACAGATATTAACCTCAAATAATAAACAAAAGTCTTAGCAAAACATTATTTTTTATATCGAACTGAAACGTTTGGTGTAATTTTAGATCAAAACTTTAGAGGATACTATATTTTGCAAGTGCCCAAAAAAATTTATACCCTTCTACTTATGTATATACTACACTTCCCCCTCTTTTCGCTTAACCCCTACACTTTCCTTCCCCCCACCTAGTTGAAATTATGTTATGTTATTTTTGTGATTAATTTTTGTAGCGCCGTTTTTGCGTGAAAGACACTTCAAGAGCGCTTTACAAATGTGAAACCTTGAAGAAGTGAGTTTTTAGCCTCTTCTTGAAAGATTCTTGATTTTCCATGGGTCGCAACACTGGAGGCAGCTGATTCCGCATAGCTGGGCCCGCATCTCCTCAGTACTACCAGCTTGCAGAATGCCTCTAGGGATTGCAGGGATACAGAGGTCCATCAAATATTGTGGCGCATTTCTTTGAAGACTTTTGTACACCATGAGAGATAGGTTGAAATTTATACGCTCCTGCAGGCGAAGCCAATGTAGCTTCTTCAGCATTGAAGATATCCGCGAGAACTTTGACGCTTTAAATTCTGTTCCTCTCTGACTTTCTTTCCCTATGTAAATTAATTGTAAATTAGTAATTTGGTTGATTTACATCATAAATATCACACAAAGAAAAAGGGAAAAAATTAAAACCTATGAAAAATATAAACAGTCTGTTATAAAAGCAAAAGGAGGATTTTTATCCTATTAATTAAAACATGTTTTATGATTGCATGTTATATGCAACACAAAAAAATCATAATGAGCGTTTTTTGTGATTCTAAGATGTTTTATTCCATTAATTCGGATAATACTGTAGATGTACAAGAAGGTTACTTTGAAGGCGACAGTAGCCATCTATGTACAGTTCTATAGATATATTTTTTAATAGTGCATGTCGTGAATTAAATTGTCACATCTCTAGGTAGGTGTATGAAGAAATATTTGGGGCGATATCGACTTATAAAACAAATGCCTAAAGTTAATAAATATTTTTAAGGATAACAACGCAAGAAGCCGAGCGGTATTGATGATAGGTAGGTACAACTGAACATGCGGGTTGGAGAGTACCCAGAATATGTCGTAATTTTGCGGTATTGCATTTTAACACATCCGCCTGCCAATTAATTTTAAAAATAATAACAGTCTAACCAGGTAAACCACAATTTGTTACTGACATTAACTATTAAAAATATGTACAAAGATTTCTATCAAGAATAATTAGCAATTATTTAATTTATAGGATAAATTAAATAATAAATAAATTAAATAAGATAAATAAAATAAATAATCATGATTCAATTTTTTGTCTGCAACGTGCTTGGTAAAGGATAATTTAGATTCTAACGGCGCAAGTATGTAATTTATGTAAAATATGTAGGAATGTATTTTAATTCATTAATTATGATTAATTGTGGGGTATAAAAGCATATAATTATGATTAATTGTGGAGTATAAAAGCAAAGGCAGCAATATCCAAAAAAGTAATTTGAACGCACACAGGATTATTAATTTGAAATGTACTGAATTCTAGATTTCATGTATCCATCCCTTTCAAAAGCATATCGCCCACGCCTATTTAAAGCATATAAAAAAGATTATTATTTTTTTTTTTCAATTGGTTGAGTAACTTAGTAGATTGAATTTTTTTATAAATAGTTGTTTTAATCTAATCATATTCATTAATTACACCTATTATAAGGTGAAATTAATAAATATAAGTAGATTAAAACAAATAATAAAATTAATTTTTTCAAGATTATTTCGTATGCACTTACTAATTTTTTGACCCACAGCGTCCTGAAATAAAATTATAGCAAAATTGTCATTGTCGCGTTGGACCATAAAAAAGATAAATATTGTTGGACTGTTTTTATATTTTACACTAGCTGTGCCCGCGCGGCTTCGCACGCGTAGATTTTTAATACACTGTTGAATCTGAAGCATTTGCCGCCTTCCCATAACAAAACAATGTGCTAGAAAGCACATTTTCGTCACCCACTCCCACCCACGCACAGCCACCCCCCATCAAACTCGCATATTTTCGATATGACACCAAATACAACCATAACCACCGGTGGGTGGTTGAGGCTGGTTGTGGAGAAAACTTGGCGGGTAGCGAAACACGGGTTTCTTTTTATATATATGATTTGATGGATAACCGTCAAGTATTTCTTACGACTATCGGCATGCCAATATTATATTGTATATGAAAATTCGAAAATAATACCTATAAGAAAACCATTTTTCATGTTTGCCTGCATAATGTAATACATTTTATATGTATATCCTTTAAATGTTTTATTTTAACTTATTGGCGCATGTTGCCTTGCGGTAAAAGTATGGGTGCTTCGGAAACGGACATTGTTTTGAGGTTTTCGCCGACTTTATAATATTAATCGTATTAACTAACAATCATTGTGATAATTCAGGCAGTACACGAATATATGATTGTGGTGCGGTTTGCTTCATAAACGACTTACTTGCCTCGTTCGAAGAAAATAATGTCTTAATGATGAATGCTTTTGTTAACAATCTGTTTCTGTCTGAGTTCGCTCATGTCTGACCATTGGGGTCCTTCGGTATACTTCTACGGCGCGAATTGCTTGCCTCCATATTTTGCGAAGCTGCAGTTGTTTCGTGGATTTTATTTGATTTGTCTATCTGTTAGAGATGACTTCTCGTTCTTCCTGATTCACCTATTCTTCCCGGCTTTATCTTTATCCATTCTAACAACATTTTACTCTCAAGCCTGCAGAAAGCTATTCTAATTACCTTCTCGCTCACTATTTACATTTCGCTTCTTTTCACGATATATGTGTGAATTGTTTGATGTGATATATTAAGGTTTATTGTGTCTATACCCATGCATTATGTATCTTTACTTCCTGAATACTTATATTATACCTACTTGCTATGTTATTGTCATATACATATTATTATTGATAATGTCATGTATGTTTCATATTTTTTATTTATACTTACTTATTTCTTGACATGTATTGTGTTTCTCTGCCTTCACTTTTAGTAAAAGCACTTAAGTCACAGTATAGTAAAGCATACAGTATGTTAACTTGGCAGTGTCCTTGAAATAAATACCTACGGCCGCTTGGTACTTAAACTTGGTTAAACACGCACCAGGGCTGCTCATTGACCGACTCATTGGGGTTAGGTACGTATTTGAAAATGCTATTTTAAATTGTCATGTTATCGTTTCATTAAATATTACTGCAAATTTTGTAAGTTTTAATTTTAATTATTTCTACTTGGGTTTTATATTGTGTTTTAAAAGAAATTGTGAGTTAGTATGGAGGGAATGGAATAAACATGCATTTTTTTGTTTTTTGCTTAGTTTAATAAATCCAAAACCTTTTCAAATTCTAGGAAGTAATAAAATGAATTATTTATTTATATTAGGAAGACTTACAGCAACAAACGAAAAAGGATAACAAATTACATATATAGAAATACAGGTACCCAATTATAGAAATATTATATTAGTTAGAAACAAACATCTGAATAAGCAACACGAAGTAATTTAAAATTGAACGAGCAAGAAAAATAATGAAATAAGACTACCTTAAGATATAAGACTAAACAGAACAACCAAAAAATAAAGAATTATTTTACAACTTATTTACGAAAGCATAACATAAAAAATGTTAAAAATAAAGAATTAAATTTCAAATTATTTTTGTTGCAAAAGTATTAAATAATAAAATAATTTATTTATATTAAGAATATCAACAACAGCAGATAAAGAACAATAAACAATTTATTTATTTATGTTCGATAATTTCGTGCCATAATTGACGTAAATGAATGCGCGGGAGCGTCTCACACTGCTTGCGCCCGCACGTTACTGCAGCCCTGCGGCGACTGAGCAGTCTGAAGTATACCGAGATTTCGAAGGGTGTCGTTTCGGTTGTTTGTATGAAGATATAATACTGTATGCTTTACTATACTGTGCTTAAGTGCAATATTTATAATAAAAATAATAAAAAATATCCCCAAGGTATGAAAAAAATATTTTCTTGGAAGCTGATGAAGGTCTATCTTCAGTTCGCAGTTCTTGAAATTATTTGTTCGTCTCGCTATTCATGACACAGGCAGCTACGCCAACACATCTCGAATTTATAAATATTATTTAAAATATTGATTATATTATTTGTATAAATCTACTTATATTATTTGATTAATTACACCTACATGTTTCGGAAATACCTTTCCATCGTCAGGGTGTTATATATATGTCAAAATATCAAAATGAATTCTCAAAATGAATCTTTTGTTTTTTGTTTTTCTAAATTATCTGAAAATTTATTTTTAAATATTATTGCTGAAGTTCTTGATTACTCGCAATTATTGGAACATTTTTTAGAATTGGGCTAGTAGTTAAATTTAATTGATTATTAATAATATTTTGTTTGCTATTACATGCTTCAGTAATTTCTAATGATTCTAAATTATTCAATTTCAGACCAAATTATTTATGTGTAAAATAGAAAGTCCTAAATTTTTATCAAAACCGTGATGATTTTCTTATAATATTAATCATTATTTTGAAAACATAATATTATTTAAGGTTAAAAAAAGCCTGCGTACATTGTACCCATGATACACGCTTGTCATTTTATTAAACCACGATCTATCGCCTCTCAATTTCGGAATTAAAGATCTAGCGCTACTTCCTTGCTACGGTATTCGCAAATCAGTCTTGGTAGCTGACAGCGATAACATCACAGCTAAAACCATTCGGCGCCATCTGGTCAGATTCCTGACTGATTTCTGTAGTGAGCTATTGCTTGCTGACTTCACCAGATCCGTGGGTAATTTTCTGCGAGGACGGGTTCCCTAGACCGAATATCAATAGATTCGAAAAAACGGCCTCCTCTAATCGATTCTGAACAAACTTGTATTGAACAATCATTTTCAAAATTCTTGCTTTTACAATTCTACGATTCTTTACTTCAAAATTTACAATTTTACAATTTTTTACTTCTAAAATCTAAGAAACACGGGTGACTTCTTCCTTCTTTTCTGTCTAAATCAAATAGAAGCGATGTCATTTTTATTCTTTCGCACAACAACACAAATGCCAAACATACATGCGGATGACACATTAATCTATGTATCAGGCAGGTGCGTGCAGTGGGAACAAGAAGCGTGACTTTTATTTATCCCGTGTATTTGGGAAAAAAAATAGAAATTTAATATTTATGTGGCAAAATATTATAAAATATTAAAATCTGAATAAAATGTTAATTATTGTGATTTGAATATTCCGAGATATACCTCTTCTTTCGGTTTCTTTTCAAAATATATGCTTAGGAAAAAGTCATGTTTCTTGTTCGCACTGCATGGCTCCTGATATCAGGCAAGGATTATACAGACACAATAGATAAACTGAACGAAGACTTGTGTAGTATATCAGTCTGATTAAAAAATTAAGCTTAATATAAAAGTCTGCAAAAAAAATGGAAATCGACAAAAAAACCCACCAAATGTGGTGTTAAACGTAAATATTGACGGTGAAAAAGGTGGATGAAATTAAATATTTAGGTATTATTTTAGGTTCAAAATTAACATTGGCAGCATATTTTGAATATGTTCTAAAAAAATATCAAAAAAATATTTTTCCTTGGAAGATTGAGAAAAAAATTGATTCAAATAGTGCGGAGTTAATATACAAAACTATAATTACTCCTCACATAAAGTATTGTGCTGCATTCTTATATTTGGCTAATAAAAGAAACATCAAGAGACTACAAGTGATGCAAAACAGCGCAATGAGATTATATTATAAGTTATTATAGCGATATAATAACTACTAGGTAACAGTCGAATAAAATGATAAAATTCTTGCAAAAACTGAAAATAGAATTCTTGTACAAGGTTTTTATCATTTTATTTGAATTGTATTGAAGCGAATGAATTTTTCATAATAAATAAGTGAAACTGTAAAAATAGTTCAACTTCTTGAGTCAGATATATTGAAAAAAAAATGCAAACTTTGATATTGCATTTCTCCATAACTACTGACATTAGTTCATGGTTGCTTGAACATTTTCGACTCGTTACCAAGGCAGAAATACACCTGTAAGGTTTTTGCTATTAGTTAACCAACGTTTCTTTTTGTTTACTTTCTTTTTTCTGTGAATTCATTAATTTGTATTGCGTATTTTTAAGGGATGTTTATGTTCGTATATTTAAACAAAAGAAAATAAAAAATATTTATCTGTTAAATAAAAGTCTTCTTAGTGTCTCAATATACGAACCGTATATTGAGACACTAAGCTGAGACTGCACTGAGAACACTGAGAAGCAAATCCCGACGATTCGTTGAAGCGTCCATTGCAATATACAAACATCCTAATTTCAAGAGAGACGACAGTTACAAACCATCAAGTATTTGGCGCCCTGTTCTCACGACTTTGATTCCACCTTTAAGAGACGTCGCAGAAAAGCCCGAAGATGTAATTAGTAGAAATTGCACACTGGTGACCTCTATCGTAGAAGAAGTGAACACTCCACAACAAAGTGCATATTATTTTCGACCTCGGAAGAAATAATCAGTCCGGCCTACACCTCAGCCGTGATAGAATGCTCTCCTGATGACGTTGGATAAAAATGCCTTCAGCCAAACGTCGAGATTGGCTTCTCAGTGAAATATACGGTTCGTATAAAATATCCGTTTTATTTAACACATAAATATGTCCAACGACGTAATAATAACCTCAACCCGTTAAAAAATAAGATTTTTTTTTTTGAATATTTAAAAATTATGATTTTAGCAAAAGTCGAGCGCTAGTGACGAATTTGATGATTTCGAATTTGCTGAATTTTGCACGTTCCGTCATCAAAATATAAATGAACCGAAAAATAAATGTTTTAAGCGGTTCACGTACCGCAAATGAATTAGCATGCGTGGCTGCTGCCGTAATCGCACCTCTGACCGACGCGGCCGCTGTTTACCCGCACACGCGATCCGTGGGCGTTTAATGTTTAGCCGAATTGAAATCTAAGCGCTTGTGGTTGTCAATTATTTTAATTACTTCGCGGAGCGTCCCGGCGCGGCTAACGCAATTAGCATAGTTATTAGGATCCTTTGTTCCCAGGATTTTCCCTGTATCCTGATTACTGATTCAAATTGGAAGTGACACGGAGTCCTGTATTATGTATGGGAAATATGGCTTCCAGGGGCACAAAGCACACCCCCCTGCCGTATATCCTATCGGAACAATTCGCATAAATTATCCAGACGAATCAACTTCATTAATCTTGTTTTGAAATTTGGCGTTTTTAGTTAAAAATTCCCTGAAATCCTTATCGAATCTGGTAGATTTCGTATGTATATTAATGTGTGTGATGATTCATTACGGCGACATAGAATAACACCATGAACGAAGTTGACAGCAGCTCGAGCGGTATGTTAAATTTTTTTCATCTTATTTTCATAAACATTATTATATTCATCAGTGATATAATTGATAGAGCTTTTGACCCATATCACAGGAGTAAATACAATATAGTGTAGGTTAAGTAGTAATTCAAATTGTAAGTCAGTATGTTCGTGTGTGTGTGAGCGTATGTATGCACGCGTCCACGCGTGAGAGGAAATAAAATTCAATTAAATAATTACATGAAACGTTTAAAAAATAAATATAAATAATAATTATTATTCAAGATGACGTCAAAGTGAACTTTTTGAGTAAGGAAGTTTTCGTCAGCAATCTTTAACCGAGTTTCTCCAGGGTATGCTTGGCTACAATAGTTTAGACTAGAAGGAATGTGTACTTGATTACACATTTTTATCGATTGTTGCGCGGTATGATCGATAATACTGAAATTATGTAAAGAATTGGTTAGTATGTTCCTGATAATTACCTTAGACGTCGTCAGCATAGATTGTTTCACATTACAATACACAGGACCAACCTGCCGATGGTTACGCCTGTTGGAAGAGCTACAGCTATGCTGAACAAAATCGCTTTGGGTATCGGTGTATTCCACGTGTCTCAAGGAGTTTTCCGAAGCAGGATTCTCCTATACCTTTGACCAGATTGTACATGTTATTTTTAATTGATTAAATATTCTTATTGTAAAATATATATAGATATATCTTCATTATATGTATGCATTGAGTTTAAGTTTGTAATGTACATATTATTGAATAAATAAATTGAAATTGAAAAAACTGCCAAGAGTAAATATTGCTTCTGCTCTTCATCGGTGGTGTGAAGATAATCGTCTTCACATCACCGACGAATCTTTCATAAGCGCTGCACCTCTCTCTACTATATCACTTACAACTTTCTTAGAGTGTACAAAAATCTTAGCTTTATTATAATCATCATCATCCTTCTAATATCTTTCGTCAAATATCACACGAAACGGCGATTGCGTTGGAAAAGTTCAATTTATGATATGTAACAAAATATTCTAAGGTTTAACCACAATGAGAGCATTTATGAGGGTTGCTCGCTATGATTTATTCTAATTATTGATTTTCGTTAATTTTTCAGGGAAACTTCATCATCAAGGTATGAAAAAGAATCAAGCTCTTCAGACATACCAAAGATGTCATTTTCCGAGTTTTCTTTTTAACACATTTGTAAATGCCATTATATGACAGGATCGATAAATTCAGTCAAGATCAAAAGGTTCATCATTTCTCAAAACTTTAGTTGCAATACTAACACGCTTCCTATTTTTTTATTTTTATTTATTAGAAACACTAACAGGACAATAGGTACATGATACACATGGTACACCAGAGGGCACTCCAATGAAAGTACAATGTTTTGCGGAAGATAAGAAAGAAATATTGAGAAAAAAAAGCACACTTTGAAGTCGCTTATCTCTAAAACTAATGACATTAGGACATTGATGTCACGAAAATTCCGATTCATAATTTAGACAGAAATCAACCTGTAAATTACGTAGTAAGTATTGTGGAGTAGCTCTGGTAAAGTGTTAAAAACTGGTGTTGGCTCGCTTTCATTTTATAATACCCCCTCTAAGGGCCGGTTGTTTCAAGTTGGATTAAAGTAAGCGTTCTTTTAAAGCATAGATTTTTACGTTCTCCACCAATCAGACGATCCGTTTTAGTAAAAATCTATGCTTTGATCGACCGCTTACTTTGATAGAAGTTGAAACAACCGGGCCTAAGTTACAGTAATATAGGGTGTTTTATAGAGGTATGAGACATTAAAATGAAATAAAAAATTAAAATGAAATAAAATGGCGGCCTTCGTAGCCCAGTGAGCGTGACACTGGCTTCTCACACCGAGGGTTCCGGATTCGATTCCCGGTGAGGTCACAATTAATCTATCTGATTTACTGGGTGTTTTGTGATGTGTTTTGCTTCTATATTTAGGCCTCCTGGCCTCTTGAGGCGTAAAAAAACACATTAATTTCGTGGTAATGATATTGACCTTATTGGAGAGATAATTTTATGAAATTTGTGTTTAAATATAGGGTGGTTTTACGAATTGGCAACACTCTTACCAGCGAGATCTAATTTGACAGGTGATTGCTGATTAGTGCTCAGTTTGGTTTACCATTTCACCATGAATACACTTACGCCCAAACAATGTTTGCAAATTATTCAAATTTATTTCGAAAATCGTGGTATTGTAATCATATTTAAATGCTTGTGACTTTAGTGTTTAAATATGATTGCATAAAAATATCTTTCAAATAAAGCCAATGTCATGGATTGTTAGTTATTATTTTAGTTTTTATAATAACACTACGTATACCGTTTTACATAGTTAGGTAGGGTCTCCAAATATTAAATAATGTACATGTGATTTATTTTGAGAGGATCCCTTATTTCTTCTATTCAATAATGTGATATTCCCAAAATCCCACAAGCTTCGTCCCTTTTACAACCATCCCTTATTGTCGCGTAACAAGTGACGGAGGAAACAGCCTTTGTGGCGTCTCAGTGAAAACTTAAAACGAAAATCAATTCCTTTTCTTGAATCGACTGGGTATATGCACAATTATTCACTGTTTTTTCGCTACATTTGGTTTTCGTATTTGACTCTTAATTGAAATTTGTCATAATATATATTTTTTGTATCGGACAGGTAGAATTATGACGACGGGATGATGATGATGATGATGACCCGTCTGATATGACGATGTGATGATGATGATGACCCGTCTGAAGTCAAGAATTTTGGCCCTTACGGAGGGCTCAGGTCCGTTGTATGGGCCCACCTCGCCTCCAAGCGGATAGTCGGCGCGGGCACTGAGCCGGCGATATGTGACATCTCCGACGGAGGGCGTTGGAAAAATTCCACGAAGAAATTACATTTTTGGTCTTATCTTGTAAAGTGTTGAAATATTTGAAATACTTAAGAAAATGAAATATTTAAGTTTGATGAAATATTTAATGAAATATTTAATGAAATATTTAAGAATTAGATAAGACATTTGTAAATGTAATACTGAATAAAATTGATGTTTCGTGGTCTTGATATACAGGGAAAGCTCGCGCGATGGGAATAAAATCATTTTTAAATCGCGCGGAGCGCCGCGGACTATCATAGAATGGCCGCTATTTTGATGGAATTTATGTAAATGTCCTGCCTCGAAGAGGCGAGGAAGTAAAAATACATAAGTATTTAAATGTGCCAAATGAGTCCTTTGTGTGGTATTGTAAAGTAGAAATTAAAATAAAAAATGTTTAAATTGAGAGTAAAATATCTCGCGTGGGCCCTTGACCGCGCCGCCTGTAGGTATACCGCGCGGGTAATGGAAAAAACCCGGCGCCATAGTAGCGCCGTGCGTCTGGAATTGAGGGCCAAAGCGAATATTTTTGAACTCTGATTACGGACGTTACAGACATCCTAGCGAGCTGAAACATTTTTTATTGTGTTCCTCGTGTGAACATCTATGGGAATGATATGTTTTTGCTTATCTGAAAGTTAGCTACTGCGCTTTGTTTGAGGTGACACACTTTGTCTGCCTATTACGCAATTAATATCTATCCGACATACTTGAAAATATCACCAAAGGATGCGCTTGGTTGAGATCTATCGAATGGTATAACTTAGAATCTCGTAAAATCATGTTTACTATTTTTAACCGAATTAAATGTAAATTAATTCTTGAAAATGCCGCGGTAAATCGGCATATTTTGTTGAATAACTAGGTAAATTCACTCTTGCGGTTCCAGTAAACGACATCATCCTATGGGCAAGACATAGATTGGTATAGATGATGTGTTAAAATCCCCGGGGGGGTGGCGTTTAATTTGCTATCGATTAAAATATTTAATTTTAATCCGCGAATCGGCACGGGAGGCCGACATTTTGCGCTCCAAGCGCCCGGTGAATCGAGCGCGCTGATTGGTCGGCGTCGCGAGTCAGGGGGAAGCTTTCCGCACTGTATAAATACTGCGCCGGGCGGGCGAGTGCCTCATTCTGCTGGGAGCCTCTGCCGAGTACGCCTACTGGAACATTTATTCTGCGTTTCACTTCACACCCTGCTTGACCCCTGCTTTTCTTCTTTGGATTTGGACTCTGGATTTTCTACTGACTTCTGCATTTGGACTTGGCTACGATTTTGGATATATTGGACTTGTTTTTACCACCTGAGGCGACGACTCGGCACGGATTTTGGACTTGGAGAATTTTCTGCGCTCTACACTCCCGGCCTGCTAGTAAGTACATCGGGGCTTCGGAAGCGAACTCAGCGGACCGCACCTGTTATTTAATTGTTTCCGTGTGGAACAATTGGTCCTTCGAGAGCCGGATTGCTGAGTTTCGCTTCACCACAGCGGAGCCAGGAGGATGTCGCGATCTGGGAGCCACCAGGAGCGCATGGAGGACCGGCGGACACAGCGCGGCCGATCATCTACTTCGGAGCGGTCGCGCTCTAGATCGACCCGCGGCTCGGACCGCGGCTCCTACCATTCTTCACGGACGGAGGACACCATCAGGCGGTTGATGTCGGACCTACGACGGGAGCGCCGACTTGTGCGGGACCTGCGAGTGGAGCGGGAGGCAATCCTGGAGCACACCGACCGGATGGTGGGCCGCATGATGGTGCAGGCACGGCAGGTCGCGGCAGGCGGACGCCGCTGGAGCGGCGTCGGCTCCTGCCGCCACTTCTACAGCTGCAGTTGGTGGCCCTGAAAAGGGCCCTGTACCCGCCGCCACTACCGATGGAGCCGGTAGCCCTGATAAAGGTCCGGTACCTGTTGCCTCCACCTCGGCAGCTGTTGGCCCTGAAAAGGGTCCGATACCTACTGCTGCCGCCTCAACCCATGGAGTCGGTAGCCCTGAAAAGGGGCCAGTTCCTGAGAGGCATCAACAACCCGATGCCTGGACCAGTGAGCCACCCCGCCCAGTGGGTGGTAGCATCACCAGCCGATTGGGACCGCCTGTAGGGAGGAACAGGAGCACAGCAGTGGGACCTGTCACCATTGCTGCGAGGACAGGCAGCGAGGAGCGCAGCAGGCGCGCTTCTTCCAGCGGTGCTGCGCGGCGTGAACACTGCCCGGAGCCGAGCGCCTTCACCAGGGAGTGGGTCACCAACCAACCGACTGTCACACCGGAGTCGATGACTTCACTCATCGAAGAGGTCGTCCGCCGCAGCCGACAGAGCGAGACGACAGGCGAGCCCACTCCTCAAACAGTGGCGATCATGGCGCGGCAGTCGGGAGCACAGGACCTACCGATCTTCAGCGGCGATCCTTTTGACTGGCCGACGTTCTCCGCCCAGTTCGAGCAGTCCACAGCGCTCTGTGGATTATCATCGGCGGAGAACCTGATCCGCCTGCAGCGGGCGCTGAAAGGGAGGGCGCGCGAGGAGGTCGCGCTGCTACTGCTGGATGCGGACAATATTGAAGAGATTATGCAGGCGCTTCGCGACGAGTTTGGGAATGCGACCGTGATCGTCGACGCCATGCTGGAGAAGGTTCGCCGCATTCCAGCCATCTCGAGCGACGCGCCACTGAATGCGATGACCAGGTTCGCCTCTCAAGTGCGCAACGTGGTGGCGACCATCAAGGGATTTGATGATAAGTACCTGACTTCCCCGAAGCTCCTCGCCGAGATGGTCGAGAAGATGCCGATGCCGCTGCGCTTTGTTTGGGTGCAGGCCCGGCACGGGTGCCCCACATCAACCGTCCGGGACTTCGGAGAATGGCTCGCTCGGTCGCTTTCAGCGGCCCCCACCGCCGGCCTACACATAAAGAAGCCGGTCACACCCCGCAGCGGACAGGTGCACCACACGACCGAGCGACAGGAGGAGAGCCGACCATCAACCAGTCGGCAGGGAGCGGACCCGCCGGCGCGCAGCGATATCTACTGCGCCCTGTGCAGGACGTCCACGCACGAGATGCCGAGCTGCAAGGCATACCTGGGGAAGTCGGTGCCGCGCCGATGGAAGGCTGTGAAGGACCTGAGGGTGTGCTACATTTGCCTGCAGCGCGGCCACCTGGTCGGCCGATGCAGGAGCCGACGGTGCGGCGAGGCGGGGTGTCACCAGCCCCACCACCAGACGCTGCACATTGCGGCCAACTACAATGAGAGCCGCGGGCCGCGCAACAAGGGAGGCGCGGTCCGCTCCAAGGATGCAGCACGACGCGCCCCGAGGACCTCCACCACTGGCGCGGCACCCGCCGCAGCATCAACATCTATGTCGGCGCCTGCGAACGAGACAGTGGGCCACGCCGGGGGCCAAGAACACGGGCGCACCGTGTACCTGAAAGTGCTGCCCGTAACGGTCGTCGGCCCCCGTGGGCAGGCCGAAGTGCACGCGCTTCTCGACGAGGGATCGACGGTCACCCTCCTCGAGGAAGATGTGGCTATTGCCGTCGGTGCCAAAGGACCTGTGCGCGCGTTGCGCATACACGGCGCGGGTGGCATGTGTTCTTCGGACAATCGGTCGCGAGCCGTGAATGTAACAGTGCGAGGCAAGGACAGTGCCGAGTACCCCGTGAGAGCGCGCACCGTGCGAGCGCTCGCTCTACCGCCGCAGTACGTCGTGAGTGACCCGCGAGAACTTTCACGCTTGGGCCACGTCTCGGCCAGCGAAGTGAGGCCCAAATTACTGATTGGGCAGGATCACGCGCATCTCATAGTGACGCGGTCTTTGGAGGAGATGCCGGACGGCGGTATTCGGTCGCGGACGCTTCTGGGATGGGCCACGCATGGCATTCTCGGAACCCAGCCGCACACGGGCGCGACGATTGTGCTCATGCTCACCGGGAAGAGCGCTCCCGCCGCGGACAGCCGGCTCGAGGCGCTCGTGCGCGAACATTTCGCCGTGGACTCGCTCGGTGTCACCGCCGCCGCCCGTGTAAATCGAGGGGACGCGCGCGCCGCGGTCATCATGGAGGCCACCACACGACAGCTGCCCACAGGCCAGTGGGAGACCGGCCTGCTCTGGAGGGACGATAGCAGCATCAGGGAGCTCCCATACAACCGCCAGTGCGCTCTCAACCGCCTGGCCGGGATCGAGCGGAAGATGGCCAAGGATGCTGCGTATGCCGCGGCATACAGAGCGAAGATGGAGGAATACTTCACAAAGGGCTATGCTCACGCCCTTTCACCGACCGCTGAAGCCCAGTTGGCGGGGAAATTTTATTTGCCGCATTTTGCCGTATTCAACCCGAATAAGCCCGGCAAAATTCGGATCGTTTTTGACGCGGCAAGCAAGTGCCGCGGCGTCTGCCTCAACGATGTTTTGCTGACGGGACCGGACCTACTCAGTTCGCTCTTGGGGAGCATCTTCCGGTTCCGGGAAGGGCGTGTGGCGCTGGCAGCGGACGTCAAGGAGATGTTTCTGCGCATCAAGATTCGCCCGGCGGACCAGGCGGCACAGTTGTTCTTGTGGAGACAACCAGGCGAGCAGGACCCGACGACGTACCAGATGTCGTCTATGGTATTTGGGGCGACGTGCTCGCCAAGCAGCGCCCAGTACGTCCGCAACCGGATCGCAGCTGCCAGCGCCAGGGAGTTTCCGGCCGCTGCCCGAGCGGTCCGAGACACGTTCTACATGGACGATTATTTGGATGCCCTGGACACCACGGATGAAGCCATCACCATGATGCAACAGGTGTCGGAAATACTACGTCGAGGCGACATGATGCTGACCAACTGGGCGTCGAACGATCCGGAAGTGCCTTCGTCTCAGCGAAGTGCAAAGTAGCACCATTGAAGCCTCTCTCAATTCCGCGGATGGAATTACAGGCGGCGCTCATTGCCGCGCGATTGGCGGAGTCCATCAGGAAGGAGCACCGCTGCGACATCTCCAGGACGGTGTATTGGACCGACTCCACGACGGTCCTGTGTTGGCTGAGGACCGATCCACGGACATATTCGGTATTTGTCGCCAACAGATTGGGCGACATCGACGAGCTGACGGACACCACGGCCTGGAGATGGGTACCTACTCGACATAACCCCGCTGATATTGGCACGCGGGACGGAGAGCCGCCGGATTTGACCGCCGGCGGCATGTGGTTCAGCGGCCCGAGCTTCCTGAGGAGGGGTGAGTCAGCCTGGCCGAAGGAGAAGAATCATCCGCCACCTGAAGTGGCTCAGATGGAAAGGCGCCCGGAGACAGTACTAGTGACCCGGCAGCCGGCCACGGGGGGAGCGCTACCAGACATACAGCGCTTCTCGTCCTGGACCCGCTTACTACGAGCCACTGCATGGGTACGGCGCTTCGCGGCGAACTGTCGCCGCACGGCCGCCGCGCGCGTCCGCCAAGACATCACGGCCGACGAGTGGGCCGCGGCCGAACGCGCCTGGATTTTACACGCTCAGGCAGAGACATTTTGGCCTGAGATGAAATCTCTCCGCGATGGAACATCAGTACCGCGGACCAGTCGCTTGCACCACACGACGCCCCATTTGGATGCACATGGCGTCATCAGGATGAGCTCGCGACTTGAGGGCACGACGACAGAAGGGATACCGCCGGGACTACGGGCGCCCGTCATACTAGACGGTGGCCACCCGTACACGCGGCTAATGGTGCGTCACTACCATGAGCGCGCGAATCACCCGGGCACAGAAAGGACCGTAGCAGATGTACGTGAGAACTTTTTTGTGCTCAGATTGAGACCTGTGGTGCGCCGGGTGAAATTTGAGTGCCAGCGATGCCGTGTTGAGAAGAGCCAGCCGGCCCCGCCGATGATGGGCCAGCTTCCGGACTGCCGGCTGGCACACCACACACCCGCATTCCACCACGGCGGATTGGATTACTTCGGGCCGATGCAGATAACCATCGGGCGCCGGAAGGAGAAGCGATACGGCGCGCTGTTCACCTGTCTCACGACGCGCGCTGTGCATATGGAGCTAGCCGAATCATTGTCAGCTGATTCGGCCATACTTGCCATCAGGAGGATGGCCGCGCGCAGAGGCCATCCGCGCTTCCTGTACTCGGACAATGGAACGAACTTCAGGGGCGCGGAGAAGGAGATGGCGGTAGCCCTCGTCGAGCTGAAGGAGGACTCGCGGATGAAGGATCATCTCGCTGAAAGCGGGGTTGAATGGCACTTCAACCCCCCACTTGCCCCGCACATGGGCGGCGCATGGGAGAGCCTGGTGCGGTCTATCAAGCGCGCACTGGAGGCTACATTGAAGGAGCGGGCTCCACGGGAAGAAACATTGAGGACCGTGCTGGCTGAGGCGGAGTTCACGGTCAACAGCAGACCGCTGACACATGTTTCGGTGGACCCGAAGGACGACGCACCTCTCACCCCCAACCATCTGCTACTAGGGGCGGCTGGCAGAAATTCGCATCTCGCGATTTACAGCGCACTGGATGAAAATGTTTGTCTGCGGAAGCAGTGGCAGATGGCTCAACAGATGGCTGATCTGTTTTGGAGAAGATGGATGCGGGAGTATCTGCCGACTTTGGCGCGCCGACGCAAGTGGCAGGATGCGGCGCCCGCAATCCGAGAGGGAGAGGTGGCGATCATCATGGACCCCGCTCTACCCAGAAACACGTGGCCAAGGGGACGGGTGATTGAAGCGAAGGCTGCGGCGGACGGACACGTACGTGTTGTCCGCGTGAGAACGGCAGCAGGAGATTACACCAGACCCGCTACCCGGATCATCACCATGTCACAAGGGCCGCGGATGGACCTGTCCTCCTAGCATCGGTATAGGCAAGCTATACGGGGGGAGTGTATCGGACAGGTAGAATTATGACGACGGGATGATGATGATGATGATGACCCGTCTGATATGACGATGTGATGATGATGATGACCCGTCTGAAGTCAAGAATTTGGCCCTTACGGAGGGCTCAGGTCCGTTGTATGGGCCCACCTCGCCTCCAAGCGGATAGTCGGCGCGGGCACTGAGCCGGCGATATGTGACATCTCCGACGGAGGGCGTTGGAAAAATTCCACGAAGAAATTACATTTTTGGTCTTATCTTGTAAAGTGTTGAAATATTTGAAATACTTAAGAAAATGAAATATTTAAGTTTGATGAAATATTTAATGAAATATCTTAAGAATGAAATATTAAGAATTAGATAAGACATTTGTAAATGTAATACTGAATAAAATTGATGTTTCGTGGTCTTGATATACAGGGAAAGCTCGCGCGATGGGAATAAAATCATTTTTAAATCGCGCGGAGCGCCGCGGACTATCATAGAATGGCCGCTATTTTGATGGAATTTATGTAAATGTCCTGCCTCGAAGAGGCGAGGAAGTAAAAATACATAAGTATTTAAATGTGCCAAATGAGTCCTTTGTGTGGTATTGTAAAGTAGAAATTAAAATAAAAAATGTTTAAATTGATAGTAAAATATCTCGCGTGGGCCCTTGACCGCGCCGCCTGTAGGCGCGGGTAGTGGAAAAAACCCGGCGCCATAGTCGCGCCGTGCGTCTGGAACGAGGGCCAAAGCGAATATTTTTGAACTCTGATTACGGACGTCACAGACATCCTAGCGAGCTGAAACATTTTTTATTGTGTTCCTCGTGTGAACATCTATGGGACTGATATGTTTTTGCTTATCTGAAAGTTAGCTACTGCGCTTTGTTTGAGGTGACACACTTTGTCTGCCTATTACGCAATTAATATCTATCCGACATACTTGAAAATATCACCAAAGGATGCGCTTGGTTGAGATCTATCGAATGGTATAACTTAGAATCTCGTAAAATCACGTTTACTATTTTTAACCGAATTAAATGTAAATTAATTCTTGAAAATGCCGCGGTAAATCGGCATATTTGTTGAATAACTAGGTAAATTCACTCTTGCGGTTCCAGTAAACGACATCATCCTATGGGCAAGACATAGATTGGTATAGATGATGTGTTAAAATCCCCGGGGGGGTGGCCTTTAATTTGCTATCGATTAAAATATTTAATTTTAATCCGCGAATCGGCACGGGAGGCCGACATTTTGCGCTCCAAGCGCCCGGTGAATCGAGCGCGCTGATTGGTCGGCGTCGCGAGACAGGGGGAAGCTTTCCGCACTGTATAAATACTGCGCCGGGCGGGCGAGTCGCTCATTCTGCTGGGAGCCTCTGCCGAGTACGCCTACTGGAACATTTATTCTGCGTTTTACTTCACACCCTGCTTGACCCCTGCTTTTCTTCTTTGGATTTGGACTCTGGATTTTCTACTGACTTCTGCATTCGGACTTGGCTACGATTTTGGATTTATTGGACTTGTTTTTACCACCTGAGGCGACGACTTGGCTTGGATTCTGGACTTGGAAAATTTTCTGCGCTCTACACTCCCGGCCTGCTAGTACATCGGGGCTTCGGAAGCGAACTCAGCGGACCGCACCTGTTATTTAATTGTTTCCGTGTGGAACACTTTGTTCACTAGAATGTCATAGATATACCTGTTCAAAGCTCAGATTGATATATAAAATTTCATATGGATACACAATTAAAGCAAAGAGGAAGATTAAAATAACTAGAAAATAAATAGAACAATTAAGAAAGTGTGTATCTACGTTGTAACTACTTAAAATTAAATAAATTAAAATAAAATTCACATATACTCGTACTGATGAAGAGCATTTCTATAACTATGGGTTAGAAAATATAATCTGCGGAAGTTGGTTTCATTAAACAACGCTTGATGTTTTACGCCAAAAATATGTTTATTTATTTTAAAATTTACTGTCGTATGTTTTGAGGCCACGCGATACTACACTAAGGCGAAATTGTTGACCTCACAAAAAACAGACCTTGCCGTGATGGGCTCCGCAAAGAGCAAGATGGCAAATCCTAAATAAAAAACATTAAATAATTGCGAATTAAAATGTATGGTGCTTGAAAAGGATGGATTTGAGACTGGAGGATCTGGACTGAGAGAATTAGAAGTAAAGAATATTCTAAAGGGAGAACAATAAACAGGTCCATAATAAACACCATAGAAAATCGAAGGGAACCAATGGATACGACACTTCCCTTAGACTTAGGACTTAGAAGACAAATTTCACTAAATTGCATTTATGATGTATGCATTGGCATACCTCATAAATGCAATCGGCATACCTCATTGCTGTAATTGTGGGAAAGAAGACAGAGAATATGCGAATGTAGACACAAATTATGGATGGCGTCCAGGATAGACGCATGGCGAGCATTGTACCGACAACACGTAGTTCTTGAAGGTACTGATCCACGTGCTTATTCTTGAGCATGCTCAAAACTAGCATTCTCTAACAACTATACACACTTGCTCGTTATTAGTATTCTTATTTTAAGAATACTCGTGAATGAGCATGCTCAAAGCTAACAATCAAACACACGTGTTTATTACTGGCATGCTCTTGTCATAGAATAGAGACGCTCTTGTTCAAAATGGAAACTTTGCAAACTAACATGGGAAATTAAAGTGAACCAATAAATAAAAACAGTTCCCGAGTTTCCATCCGCACATTTAATTGAATTTAGTTTCTATAATTCTTATTGTAAGATTTGAATCATTCATGTTTTTTAATAAAGTTTCATGAACATTATTTCTTGCTGTATTGTTTTTATATAGCGGTGACCGAGTATTCCACAGGCATTCGTGATTCCTATAATAAGTCACGAAAAGTAATATTTTCTCATCTACCCAACGCGTCATATCTGTTTCATCTGTCGCGGACTGAGAAGATCGCATCGATACTAGCCGCGAATGACATTAGCATGCTCATAAGCAAGCCTGTTCACACATGCTCAAAAGATACCCCTTCCACCCGCAAATCAAATAAACATGAACAAATGAAAATGAAATTGATTTTTGAGCGTGCTAGTAATGAGCATGCTCATTACCAGCAATGTGCGTATAATGTGTTACTAATAAAATGTGCTACTAAGTAGCAATAGCTCAAGAAGTTCAATACTGCGCATGCTCACGTGCCACTAATGAGCCTGTGTATCTGTACCTTTAATATGAAAGAAGGAGATATTAGATATGAGATATATATATAAAATACAACCCACATACAGGCCACATTTCCACCCTGGTTACCCCATCCAACAAAACCTGGATTAAATGGAACCATGGTTTTTATTTTAAAAAATTGCAAAACTACGAAGCTTTTGGTTCTCCCCACAAACTTATTTTTATCTGAATTCTTAACCCGGGAAATGCCGGGTAAGAAAAGCTAGTTTAACAATAAAAAACAAATAGCAAATTTCTGTATCTATTATTGATTTTTGGCATGTTTCAAAAAATAAAATTGAATACATTAGATTTTTTTTAATAAAGCTATTATTATTGAGTGATATTGCAGTTACTTTATGGTGCAACATGATTATTTTAATGTACGCTCTATTAAACTTTGTAATACGCATAGAGAGTTATTCTGTCACTTGTATAGTTTCGAGAGAGGTCCATCTATCACCAGATAATAATATAATGAAGAACATACTAACTACGAGTGTAATTAATAATGAATTTACAACTGTCAGTTATGAGATGATTATTAAACCTGATGATGAGAGAGACTGTTCCTCTCGAAACCATACCTAGTAGTCATAAAATAACTCAACGCGTGTTTATTATGAAGTTTATTAAGTGTAAATTAAAATAAAGATATTATTTAATACACTAATATTACTTACATTGCATTACAATTTTCTGCAGAAAGAGAACTATAGTTCTAGTTTACCGTGACTAGAACCGAATGTTGGACGTTTTCAGTTAACAAAATAGGTTGTTTTGTTCATTTTCAACAAGTTAACAAAATTCAGTTAACAAAATGGGTTTATTTTCAAATTGGCACAGTATTGTTTATCAGATAATATTTATCATTTAACCGGTAACATTTAACTGATTTCTAAAACGCAATGCATTTTTTATATGTGAAAATACTGTATTAACGTTTTTAGGAGCTTTTTATACAGGGTATAAAAAGCTCCTAAAAAGCTTGTACATAGCTTGTAGAAAAAACTCTACATGTGCATTCCTGCTTCTATCAATGGTTATGGAGATATGCAATATCAAAGTTTGCACATTTTTTTTCAATATATCTGACTTATTTTTTTCAACAAGTTGAACCATCATTACAGTAACTTGTATTGATTGTGAAAAATTCATTCGATTTAATACAAGTCGAAGAAACTTTTGCAAAAATTTAAATAATATTTTTTTCTAGATTTTTATCATTTTATTTGACTTGCATTAAAGGGAATAAATTTTTCATAATCGATATAAGTTACTGTCATGATAGTTCAAGTTTTTGTAAAGAATAAGTCAGAAATATTGAAAAAAAATGTAATGGCTGCTCAAAGATTTTAGACTCGTTACCGAGGCAGGAATCCACCTGTAAGTATGTTTTTGTTATTTATTTTTATATATAAGTAGTCAATTCAATTTCATCTTATTACATTCAATAGTTCAACTTCATGAGGAGGATTTCTGTTATGTGCTAACTTGTAGATACAGAGGATAGTTTCTCAAAATGCATGTGACGTTACATCCAATTGTCTCAATATCTTTCTATATATTATATAGATATATATATGTATATATATATATTATTATATAATATATATATATTAGGTCCTTACATATGAAATTGGCGTTAGTATGGGAGGAACATAAAGCCGATTTTTTTTTATTATAATATATTTATTTAATCAAAGTATGTACCATTGCTATCTATGCACTTTTGCCATCTCATAGGTAGTTCATCGATCCCTTTACTAAAAAAACCATTCGGACGGGAATCAATAAAATCTTTGAATGAGGTTTGGACTGCCCCATCGGAGTTGAATTTTTTCCTTTGCAAGAAGTTATCCAAATTTCAAAAAAAATGGTAATCTGTTGGGGCAAGGTCCGGAGAGTACGGTGGATGTCTTAGACATTCTAATTGAAGCTCCTCTAATTTGGTAGCCGTCTGTTGTGCAGTGTGTGGTCTAGCGTTATCATGAAGC
>JADDOH010004404.1:0-60277 GCA_016648135.1 Agrypnia vestita
TGGACTAGAAGCTTGTTTGAACCGATTTCAATTTACTAACATTTAACAATGAAGTACTAGTTTGGAAACAATGTACTTTTTGGCGTCATTGTGCCAGTCGTGGGCCGCGATTTCCCAGTTATCAGGATCTATCTCGCATCTGCTCAGATTTGCGCTGTGCTGCACAGGTTGAGCACAACTTGTGAAGGGTGTGCGCTACCAGAATAGGGCTCCTCAGCCATACTCGGACACAATTTACAACATGGCAGACGTCATCCTCACAACGACGGACTGCTGAATAAGAAGAGTTTGAAAACAATATGGTAGAAAGCTCTTCATGAAATTATATCTCACACTAAAATACTGACTGTATTGTTATAATTGTCAGTCAATCTCAAGCAAGGAGAGTAGCTAGCATAGAACTCTTCAAATCTTATAACAAATGATAAAGTATGTTTATTTTCTAATCACTAGATAGTTCATTGCATTCATAATAATTTCCAGTGCTGAAAATAGGCTTCTCTCAAGGATTACCAACTGTCTCGGTCTTCCGCTATTCTTTGTCTGTTGTCCGCTAATCTTCTGATGATGTTGCACCATCAAGCTTGACAACAGCCAACACTAATTCTACCAGTGCTAGGCTTCCAGTTCAGGACTATCTGTCATTTCTTTGACTCAATATTCTACTTGTATATAAGACTAGTCCATTGTCGGATAATTTTTGAGATTTTTTAACTCACATCTTTGACCTCAGTTCTCTTGCAAATTTGTTGCGTTCATACCTGATTCCTCTGTGAAATTTTAAGCATAGTCCTTTGTTATTTAAGCATTATTTCAAACAGAGATGTTCATTTCTCTTGTCCACATCTGCTTCTTTAGTTCTTTGCCCAATTTGTAGATTAGGTACATAACCTCTTTGAGACTCTACGCACAGTTCTTCTAGCAAATTTTAATTTGCTAGAAGAACTGTGCGTAGAGTCTCAAAGAGGTTATGTACCTAATCTACAAATTGGGCAAAGGTATTGTGTCTTGTTATAAAATAATGTCTCGGTTCCGAATGTATGAACTGAGAGCTCCCTGTTGTAGGTTTGTCTTGATTGGCGGATTGTAATTGATACTGCTAAGCTAAAGTACAGCGAAAAAAAGAAGCATGAGTTTTATTTATGCATATATTTGGAAAAAATAATGGAAATTAAATATTTAAATGGAAGAATATTATGAGATATATCTCTTATTTCGGTTTCTTTTCAAAATATATGCTGAGGAAAAGTCACGCTTCTTGTTCTCACTGCACGCCTCTGCTGATAAGTAAGGTTAGATTGAAATATGGAGTAGAAGATACAGATTTACCAAGTTGTACCTCTTATTGTTACGAATGACAATGTTACATCCTTAACATTTGAATAAACAATAATGATATAGTATCTTATTTACGTAATAATGTTTATAATTCATAATAATGTAAAATAATTAATTAATTATAGTTAAGCTACCTGTCTAAAAATTTCATTGTTTTTTTATTATCTAGTTTATCTCTATTATCTATCTAAAATACTTGCACTTCACAGCACACATCATTTATTATATCACAATTTATTAATATCTTATCAAACAAGGAACAACACATAATCACATCATTTTGAAAATTGACTGCAAGATTCTTGTGGGACCGTCTGATCCACTAAATAAATTTTGTCAATTATTTTTGCAATTATCATTGCAATTGTCAATTACTATCAGAATTTGACATAAACGTTGAACACCTCATGAATATTTTTACAATTGGCTACAATTGAAACAAATGAAATATTAAATATTATGGTGACTTTGAAATATTGCATTTAAAAAAAATAGATTGCTTTCTACTGAAAAAAATGTCACTGAGCAAATATACATAGGTAAAACAAATCTGACGAAATTAACAAAGCTGGACATTTATTCAGAATAAACATTTTAAGAGATTTTAATAAATGGAAAAAAAATGGTAATTCGAAATAATTTTTAGCCTCTTGCGCCATAAATCAATACATTTTAGTTCACATAATTTGTTTTTTTTTTAAATTTGACAAAATTAAAAAAAAACATTTAGATTTTTTCGCAAGTGAGAACAACAAATATCTCAATATCGGTAGATTAGTAATAGAAATTTCGCGATTTTTGTATTAGCATAATAAATATTGCGTTTTCGAAATAATTTTTTGAAATGTAATATATGTTTTTGACAAAATTAATGCCTTTTTCATGAGTTTTATGATTTTTGGAGAATTTTACAATCACTTTGTGAATTATTTTTTTGTAGCTTGAATTTCGAGTTAACGGGGTTCTCCATAATTTGAAATGTTTTTTGGTTCTCTTGAATTTCGAATTAACGAGGTTCTAACATGCAGCCGTGACTTGAAACTTGTGAATGAGAATGGTGCAATGGAACAGTGTTCCTTGTACTCTTATATGGAATGGAATTTTGGACATTCAATAAAACAATGCTAAAGTTACTTGAGTTTGAGTTGCATTGGAGATGAGTATCTATTGACGACTACATCATAATGATTACCGACATGATTGTTATCGTTAAGAGGGCTAATACTAGAAGAAGCTCGGCTGGGAGAGCATTCTACCATTAATAAAAGCATCCCAGTAGCATCTATGTTTTTTTTTCGATGAAAGGTTTTTCATTTACTGCATCATATTATGTATGTATAATAAATCAGCGACAAATAAAGTATTTTTTTCTTTATTAACATATATTCTTAGCAATGCAACAGTTATTATTTAAATGTCAGACATTTTTCAAAACATAATTCTTGACATATACTTATTATCAATCTTAAATCAATAACATTAAGTTGAAAATCAAAATAATTGTCATTTTAATCAAAATAATAAACAGTTTAAAAACGATAATTGCACACAATACAACAATATTGCAATTCAGATTGCGATTTATAAACATTTCATATTGGCTAATGTAATCAAATTGATTATGATACAATATTTTATTATACTGAACACCGCCTTCAATATGCTACAACATAAAATGTAGCACCAATTGCTCTAAAGTTATCATATTCCTGTACAATTTATGTGTAACTTGATATACATATATATGTAGGTACCTACATATATATTTGTTTTCGTAGTGCCATTCCCTGAATGAAAGATAATATTACACATTTAATAATCTTACAATACCTATTATTTATTTACAGAATAGCACTCCTATTTTTTATCTTGGCTAATGATGGCCAAAGCTGTTATTGTAAGTGGTTACACATTTTGAGATCTGTTAAGATTATGGGCAGGACATATCGCTAACAGTGACACCAGATGGGCGCCACAAATATTGAAGTTAAGGCCCTGGACAAATAAAAGAAGTATCGGAAGGCCACCAAAGAGATGGATTGATGATATTATACTGATTGCTGGTGACGCCTGGATGCGGAGGAGTCAAGACAGAGACAAATGGAAACAGCTGAAAGAGGCTTGTATCCAGCAGTGGAGAGAATAAGGCTGAAGAAGAAGAAGAAGTATTGATGATTGCTAACTGATTATCATTGTGCTGCATGATTTCGTAATTCGACAGGCAACTATCTATCAGTATATTAGACAACAGTTGAATCTCAGTTTCCAATTATCGATACAATCGAATAACTATTATTATGCTATTTAATCGCGTAATCGCTTAAAATAACGGTTTTGACCATCACTATTTGCAAAATGGAGCAACATTGACAAAGCACCTTATTCCAAGGTTCTTCTATATGTCATGCAGAGGAAAATTTAAAAGAAAACTGATAATAAACTGAAAACTCTCACTTTCCGTTTCCATACAAATTGGATGGATGTTTTGAGCTAAACACACATTTTTCAATTTCTATTGTCGAATGATTATTATTGAACGAAATTGTGAAATGGTTAAAAATTAGAATTAATATTTCTGATACAAATACTATGTAGGTTGCTAATTTTATTTAATAATCACCTCTGATTTAAAGATTATTTAAAAAATAAATTATCTTCTCTAATTAACAATTGTTTTTCAAATTTAAAATGTGTACTTAACTTGAAAATTCTTCACGTTTCAAGTTAGCGGCTGAAGTTAAAAAGGTTCGATAAAGTTATTTAACCAAACAAAAATAATCATCAAAGCTGCCTATATCAACAAAAAAAGATTTATGTATTGTCTTGAAGGAAGCATTAATATATCCATGAAACATATACGTATTTACAAAGAATTTAAACATGTAAATAACTTGGTTATGGTTTATTACGAAAATGCGTATCTTTCGCATCCATCCTTGGACCTTAAAAAATAGTGTATTTCAATTTTTTTTAGAAAATTTTTCAATAAAATTTTGCAATAACTTAACCACTAATAATGTTCTTTTAACTTGTCTCAAATATCACAAAGGTAAAAAAAAATAATTAAACAATCTGTCGTTCCTTTAAGTTTCATCGATGTCACTCATATCACAATTCTAAGTAAAACTAAATATGTAGTAAGTAATACTAAGTGAAAAATCTCAAAATGGCAGCCTGTCTTCTCTTGTTTGGTGCCGTGTGTGTTACTGTAGCGACTGCCGTTGTCTAGGGACACTAGTCCGGAATGACGAGGCGTTAACTGCGCAGTTCCTCGCATCACTAGTGGTTGTGACTGCAGTCCCTTTCGTTACTAGTGATTGTGACTGTGCCCATGACTGTGCTCATGACTGTGGCCTTGAATGTGGGCGTAATTGTCAGGTTCCGTTTCATTTTCCCCATGGCTATGACTGTGCGAGTGACCGGCTGGAAAAAATGAATAGTATGATTAGGAAAATCAATTCTTAATTATTTATTACATTTTAGTGTAAATCTTAATCAATGGTGAAACTAGGGTTGATCGGATGGGGAAGTACCCCTGGGCTTAGTTGAATATTCAAAAATAAAAATTGACTATTTTATTGAATTGAGAATTAGTGACAATTTACAGTCACCTTGCTTAACTTTTTTCAGTTGTACTTTTCCAAGAAGCAAATGGAAGATTTCTATTAAGTAAAGGAAGTGGCGTGCAATAGGCATAAGCTTAGGGTACACTGTCACTAACAAAATATAAAAAAAAAGTTGTCTTTTCTTGATTTTAATTAAATTTTGAAAATGTTCAAGCCACAATCAATAGTTACGGAGATAAGCGATCTTAAAGTTTGCATTTTTTTATAAGTATTTCTGACTGATTTTCTGTAAAACGTTGGATTATCATTAAAGTAACTTACATTGAATATTACAAATAATTTCACTCGAATGCAAATCAAATAAACCGATTAAAATCTTGCAAAAAATCTGATTTAAAATTCTGCAAGGTTTTTTTTTGACTTGTATTAAAGCGAATGATTTTTGAATAATTAATATAAGTTAATGTAGTCCAGTGTTTTAAAGAAAATAAGTCGTAATTTAGGCAGGAATCTGTGTGTGGAAATATTGTGGAGTAGCTCTGTTACACCCTGCATATAATTTGAAAATGTTTATCACTCACTCAAGAACTGTAATCCGAACATGACGAGGAAGCCGACGAGTGCAGAAGTGAATTGGACGAAACCGGCTCTGTCTCGCTGCAAGATTTCGAAGAACACCACATACAGCAGGGTGCCGCTCGCCAGCCCCTGCAGGATCACGGACGGCAGCCCGCTGGCCGCCGCCCCCGCGCCCCCGGCCAGAGCTATCCCGATGCCGATCCCCAGAGGAGACACCACCGCGAAGGTGAGGATGTACACGAAGGATAGAGAGGTCTTCGTCTTCACCGTCACCAGCTCGACCCCCACGCAGAAGGCTATCACCAGCTTGTGCGCCGAGACCGCTCCGAACATGTACCAGACGTTGGCGGCGGAGGACTCCAAGCCGACGGCCAGGCCTTCGAAGAGCTCGTGCACGGACAGGGCCAGCACGATGAGGAGTCCGCGCAGGGAGGCGATGACCGGGTCGTCGCCCAGGTCCGCCGCGGGCATGTGGGAGTGCCCGCGGTGGTCGCGCTCGCGCGGGTCGCGGTCCCCGGCGGCCTTCCCGCTGCCGGAGTGGCGGTGGATGGTGGAGACGGGCTCCGGCGGCTGCGGCTTCTCCGCGTCCTTGATGCCGAACTCGGGGTGGTTGTTGTTGTGGCTGCGGCGGATGGACAGCGAGCGCACCAGCGCCGAGTCGGGCGGCGGCTGCGAGCGGCGGCTGGCGCGCCGGTGCAGGTAGTAGTGCACGGCCTCCTCCACGAAGTACATGGCGAAGAAGCCCGCGCAGGTCAGCAGCGACTCGAGGTGGAAGGGGAGGTCGCCCAGCTGGCCCAGTTCTAGAACAAACACAGATGAGAATGTCAGTACATTGCGGAATGTTGTTCGAGTCCCACCCAGCCATTCGTATAACCCGCGAAAATAATTCTTTCATCGTTCCGTTTCACATTTGTTACGTCCCTAACATTCATCCAAAATTCATCTTTCACATTAGTCTGGCACTGACAAATTCATATTCTCTCATTCTTCTCGAGAGCAGCGCTGCGACACCCTGGCGCGCCTGGCCTGGTCCGCCTCTGCACCCCGGACCAGAGCACCAGCGCGGCAGTGCTCTTATCTCTCCACAACCTTTCTTCGTGCTTTCGCTCATACACAAAATGTCTAGATGTTTGTCATTCATACTATCACACAGTTCGTTCATCTTCCTATCCATTCCTCCCCTGGTATTCCACACTCCCACTCTGCACTCTATCCTCCTCTTCGCGCAACCTCCCCGGGTTGTGCGGCATGGCGGATTGCGAGTCTTGCCGATACCTATATGCGTGATAAAATAACAAATAGAAAATAAATCAACTAAACAAGAAGATAAATTAACAATGCATAAAGTACTAAAAAATAAAATTAAAGGGTGTAATAAATATGTCGCGCAGGTTACTCCAACCGCATTCGTATAGTGGTCATACTGCACCGTGATTTTATTCGATTTTTACAGTTTGTGATAAATATGCCTTACAATAAGATGGTCACACAACCGTATTTTACAGTTTGTGATAAATATGCCTTACAATAAGATGGTCACACAACCGTATTTTTGCAGTGGTCATACTTGACCGTCCCTTATCTACGGTGTTGGACACGTAATGAATTAGGTTAAAACTGTAAAAACCGACATTTACTTAAAATGTAAAAATTCCTCAACTCAAACCAAAATATATTATTGTTAAAACTTTAGCTGAGAATATTTTGAGCATGTCCAAAATTTTCATGAACACAATACTGGATTTTATCCCCAGGGGGACACAATCAAGATATATAATAGATGTCTCATAAAGACGAAGATAAATTTTTATATGGGAAAGTGGGTATGGAAGTTTTTTTGGGTGTTCATGTCTAGCGCTTACGATCTATCGTACGGCTGGCGATGAGATCTATGAACACCCAAAAAGACTTACATATCTACTTTCGTACGGCTGGCGAAAAGGTCGTAAGCCTATTAACACCCAAAAAGACTTCCATATCTACTTTCGTACGGCAGGCGATAAGGTCGCAAGCAACACGCAAGCAACAACTATGAACACCCAAAAAGGCTTCCATATCTGCTTTCTTACGGCTAGCGATAAGGTCGTAGGCCTATGAACACCCAAAAAGACTTCCATATCTACTTTCGTACGGCTGGCGATACGGTCGTAAACCTATGAACACCCAAAATGACTTCCATATCTACTTTCGTATGATTGGCGATAAGGTCGTAAGCCTACGAATACCCAAAAAGACTTCCATACCTTCTTTCCTATATAAAAATATAACTTCGTAGCTATGAGACATCCATAATATATCTTGATTAAAAATCTGAGAACTAGCTAACCATAACGCCGTTTATCTCTAAGGGTAGGCAGAGAGATACCACAATTTCTTGTCCTGGCACATCACCTTCACCTCGTCCACTTTCACAGATCTTCGCCAGTACCTATTTCGGTTTATCTGATCATCCGAAGTCTTTCACGGACCCTCTGTTTCGGTTGCTTTCAACATTCATCTCGTATCATCTTTACCATCTCCTCTTCGCTCGTATGTTCCACATGACCAAACCATCCCAGCGACCCTTTTTTTACAGCCAGCATTTAATCCGCTCATAATTAATTAATTCACCACTCTAACACACGTACATTTTTCAAACATGCACCTGAACGGCTGCAGTTCGCCACATTCGGTCTAATTTTGTTATCTTTTTGCAATTCGTTTATCTTAATTTTGGTCAGTTTCATTTATCTTAATCTCAATTCGTTACATTATCCTTACGCTTAAGGATGACGTAACGAATTATCAAATTTTGTCATTAAATCATATGACAGAGTACAATCTATTATTTCATCTGTGTAGCTAGCAATTTGTTCATAACGGAGCCAGTTTTACAAATAATCTCCTGTACTTGATTGTTAAAATGCATTTTTTTCAAGGCTAACTTATTTTCCGTAAAACTTTGAACTGTAGCCACATTAACTTACGTGGAATATTGAACATGTATTCGGTTTAATACATGTCAAACGAAATGATAAAAACTTGACAAAAAATTTATTCTTCAAATTTCTGCAAGGCTTTTCTAATCATTTCATTTAACTTGTATCACAGCAAATGAATTTTTAATATACAAAATAACTCAATTTCATGATAGTATAAAGTTATGCCTAAGTACAAAGTTTTGTAAAGCCAAAAAAGCAAAAAAAAATGCAAGACTTCGATGTCGTTTATTTCCGTAACTGTCGACATTTCTAGTCTCTATTCTTGAATGAAGTTGAATGAAGAAGACTTCCCCAAAGTTTTTTCTACTAGCTACGAGACATACTGTGTGAGAGAGGTCAATCAATACACGATTGTTATGACAGCAAACCAATGAGAATAAATGCGAATAACTGCAGAGCGTTCCGGCGTTTTTGTTAATTTACTAATTGATTGGAGCGATTTGTATAAAATGAAAAAATTTGAATCAAAGTTGTGCGACTTGATGGTACGTACTTATTCCATCATTAATGACTTTTCGCATGATGTCGAAAATCGTTCGCACGCGCTGCGTGGCCACTTCTTTCCTTCGCGAATAATTCTGCAAATACTCGAAACTTCCCACGAATCGCAACAACCCACGCGAGAGCTGCGTGAGAACTGTTTAATATTAATTATTCCTTGTAAACGAACAAACCATCTCGCTCAAAGTGCGCGAGGCATTTACTTTTCTTTAATTATTTAGAAATACCGGGTGTTCTTTCACTACACCTGATACCGAATTCTGGACGATGTACAATACCTGCAACAGGTAGCTAGAAACCACTGAAATACGCAAGATAGTCATATAGATTGTCTTAAGAGACAAAATAAAAACTTACACATTCGTGGAAGCATGAGCGTCACAGACATCAAAAGCAAGATGAAGGAAAGGCGGTTGAGGTGGCCGCGTTGGACCAGAGCAGAGAACCCGATCGCAGGCGATCTCTATGGATCTTCCCTGGTGCGAAGGGATAGTCGGATGCAGAGGAATGGTTATCAGTAGAATCATAAACTTATTCTTGCAATACGAAAATTCCCTTGGCATAGACTTATTTAGCAGACACAGAATGAATTCATAGGCTTAAAACCAACGTACAACGCACATACACGCACACACAAACACATACACACACATCTTATGCACACTAAACACATCACCTTTAAGTAATTAATTTTTATAGATATGTTTGTAAGCGATTAAAAGATGTATGATGCAAAAACATCTTCATGCATTGTTAGCTTCAATACGAATAAATAAAAAAAATATAAAATAATGTTGAATTATTCAACAGCTTCGTCTGGCAATATAAACACACCCTTATAACCTGTAGTTTCGTAATAAAAAATAAAACTAAGTTGTTTACACATTCTTAGATTTTATCACAAACTGTAAATAATTTAATAAAACTACACCTGTTTTAATGCTTTTTGTGAAAAAAAAAACATTTTCAAAGCGTACTTTAACCTGCACCTAAATCACTTATTTGTATTCTGGTCTAAGTCTGGTAAGAATCTCATGAGAGAATTATTCCCGTCTCGAGACAAAAATCTCATAAAAATCTAATCCGTGGATACGGGCCATTATCTACGCTTGGCGCAGTCCTGGATCAAATCTATGGTAATTTCATCTCTCGATGGTTCTCATACTTCAGGGTTCAGGGAACAGCAATGTTCCTCTGTGGTTCTCATTCCTCAGGTTCGGGGAACAGCCATGTTCCCTCTAAAGTGTGCGGTTGTGCGGCCGCACACATGTATCCAACCCCCGCACACAGAAAGAAATATGCGAAACCTGATATTAGGATTATTTTAATAGACCGAACATTGGCCGACTTTTATTAATGTTGGACTTATCGATAATTGTTAACTAATAGACAATTGCTTTCTAATTAGAACTGTAGTCTGACACGGCACGATCATTTACGAGGGAAAAAATGGTGCACATTTGCGCACAAATTTTAATTGTACACAATTTACTGCTCAATTGAGCCAACAGTCCGCACGCATGATAGAACAAATTTGACCGGGAGCTGGGTGGACTTGTGCATAATATGAGGACCACATTTGGCAATTGATCCAAGTTCAGAATAGCTTATAGATTAACAATATGGATGTTGCCAGAAACCCTGTTGGTCATAGACCAAGATAACCTAGGCATGCTAGTTTATTCCAGAAATAAATAACCAGGATGAAAACATTTGTATCTATTATAATTTATTTAGATATAAAGAGATAATATGGCTTGTAATTGTAAAAATGTAAATTAATTGTTATTTCGTTTTGCAAGTGGTTATGGTCCCGTTAGAAGCCTCAACAACCGGCGAGCTTGCTTGCGAAGATGTATGAATGTGGATGAGACGAGAGTTGTATGTCAGGGCAGAAGAGTGTGGCGCTCTATCCTCTCTGCCTAACCCCGTGGGGAAACGGCGTGATGGTAAGTAAGTATGCAAGTGTATAAATAATAATTGTAAAAATATGAATAATTGATTGTTTGTATTTTTTTCGTGTATGTATTTTTAAATTAGATTTTTCTCTTTAAATATTTTTTTAAAGAACAATTTATGTTTTTTTATTAATAATTTCTTTTTTTTATTTGACAACCTATTATTACCTTTATTTATTTAAAAAAACAACTAAGGACACCAACATAATCATTAAAATAGCTCAAAAGTGTGTACTCGAGCGATTTACTTGCTGCGTAGAGGGAGGGGGGTATAAAAAAAATTAGACCGACAGGGTTTCTGGCAACCTTCATATTCTGAACTTGCATCAATTGTCAGAATGCGGTCCTCATATTACGCATACTCAAGTACCTCTGGGGCCTGGACTAAATAGAGGGAACGTTGCCATCGAAGTGAAATTTTTCTAAAAATTTCGCGGTATAAATTATCCAACAACACCTGGGGGCACTTTTCAAACGATGGACAATTCGCAATTGCAATTTCCAATTTGCAATTACAAGCGATCGACCTTCGGTGTCCGTACGCGAAATCTCCCACTCGCTTTCTTACGCGCCGACTTTCCCTCGCGATGGCTACTTCGGCGGTTGGATTGGCTAGTCCGAGCTGAGCCGGCTGGACACCAGGCATCTTGGTACGAGGTTATCGCCAAAGTGTTAAGTTAAGATTTGTCATTTTTATATTAAACCAGCTGTTCATACCCGGCATTGTACGGATTAAGTTAAAAATAAGTTAGTACGTGGAAACAAAGTTTCCATTGCTTTGCAAAGCGTCTAAAAAACAAAACAATGTTTCCATTTAATCTACGCTGGGATGGATGGGATGTCCAGGGGAAAACGTGGCCTATGTTTACCGCCAGGTCTTAAAAAATATATAATATTATTTTTTCGATGGTGCTGTGCACCGTATGCATACACAAAAAAAAGCAGTCGGTACCCCCCTGACGACGGTGGCCAAGTACTGACGATGTTGCGGCATCGCATTTTTTCAATTAGTTAATTGAGGTCGTATTCTCCTGAAAGAAAAACATTCTTTCAGAACCATGCCATGGTATAAAAAATATACCAGTTTTGCATATTGAAGAAGTCCTACTTTGAGTTATCCAATTGTTGAGAACGAGACACGACAAAAGGCCCACGCGACAAAACAACCACAATTAAATCCAACGACATATTACAACAAACGAAATTTCAAAATGTTTTTTTTATAATGGTGACGTTGAATATTCCCAATTTTCAAATCAATGAATATATCGCATATAATATTTGGCGAATTATAACAAAATACGTATTGTGTTAGGTTAGATTAGGCTAAACAAAAGTACAGTTCGAGTTCAAATTGATTCCTAACAAAAAAAAGAATTTATTATGACACCTCTTCCTTTTCCTTTAGTAGATCTGTGCTACAGAAAACTACGCTTCCTGGGATGACGAGGTCCAGCTATCCCTCCATCCAGAGGGGATTTCATTCGCTGCTGTATTCACGAGTCTGTCACTGTCCATTGTGGTTACGTGATCCCGCCAGAATCTCCTTCTGGATCTACTCCATCGTGCTATGTCCTCTATTTCGCAAGTTTTCCTTATTTCTTCATTTCAGACACCGTCACGTAGAGTTTTTCCGGTAATGTATCTCAGCACCTTCATTTCAGTTGTTCCGAGGAGTCCTTTGTTACGAGTGTCAGCCCGCGTCTCTACAGCGTATGTCATAATAGGTCGCACGCATGTCTTGTATATTTTGAGCTTACTTGATATTAATGAAACATTGATATTAATTAAGTATATACATATACATATATTTATATATATGTAATATTATATATATATATTCTATATATATAAATATATAGTATATCTATATTATATATATACTAATGAAGACTATGCCCATTATCCCAATTGCAGGTGTCTTCGGCACGCTCTAGTAGTACATTTATGTGTATTGTATATTTAGTATTTGAATGTAGTGCGATTAGTATTTAAAAAATAATTGATTTAATGGATCTATAGGTTCAGGTAATCGTTTATAAAATGGATGTTTTTTTAATTAGATCGATAATTAAATGAATTTGATAATGCATGAAACTTTATTCTTATTAATAGCATTTGAAAGTGGCCGATTTCTTTATGATAACGTTGTTTAGAATATAATTAGTTATATTTGTGTAAAATAAATTACCTAATATCGGTTTGTAACAATTTGTTTATACTGAAAGTTTTTTTTCAATATGTTGTTTTACATAATATTTGATGACATTGATAGTGTTTTACATAATGCATAATATTCACTTTTTGACACTTCATAATTACCGGTAAACCCGTAATAAATCAATAAAAGAGTTTTATCGATTTACCTGCATTGCCATTATCCGGTAAATTTGCACGCCCTAGTACCAATCAGTTGGTGCGTGCTCAAACAGCGGTATAAAATCCGTTGTTAAGTACCTAAAACAATTCAACAAAACGTGTAATTTCATCATGGATAACATACGTAACCTCGTATTTATTTGTCCACGCCGGTGGAACGAGCAATTAGCTGTATTGTAGTCTATGGTATTACGGTTTTGACCCATATATTGCGCACTACAATGGCTAATGGGTATTATACTTTAACAAATGCGATTTGCAATGGTCAATCGATGATTATTATCAGCGCGAGTGATTGCAAGGCATCGTTCTGTTCTAAATATCTTTCAATTTTATAAACACAAAAATACATACATGTGGTGCGTATCTCACGCTAATTGTTTACATTTAGAGTCAACGAACTCTTTCCAAGTGGAGTTATCGAACCCTTATTTATATTATCTTACAATATCTCGTGGTTCGTTGACCGAGGACATCCTTTGTCTGAATGATTATATAAAATCAACGGAGCCAGTTAGAAAAGGCATCATTATCATTTTTAATCTTGTAGGTACTGTTCACTATTTAAGACTTGAAATACCTAAAAATTGCCAACAGTTTGTTCTTTTCAATTGATGAACCTGCATTTATAAATTGATTATCCCACCTGACGGGGAAAACTTCAGTTCTCTTTGAAAGAAAATTTCGGTGTAAGTGCCCGACTGCTTAGCTCGAGTGTCCAAGGAGGCTGGGAGATCAATATGCATCACGTGCTGCCATCTCCGTTGGCAGCGCTTGCAGAGCAGAACAGACAGCTGCCTGTCCTCGAGACGTCGTCGTTCATTGGGTCATGTCAGAGGTCAATATCCCGGAACGTGAATGGGATTAAATTAATATCGAATCGCTCACTGGACGCTGCTCTGAGGAAGCTCGTGCGTGTATGGAGAAATCTTTCTTACATTTTGGTTGGAGCTGACGCGGCCGGCGGACAGTGGTAATTCAATGATTACTAGGTATCTAGTTGTGGTCAGTTTGTAAGCACAATTAGTATGCACCTAAATTAAGGTGTTATTTTTTGTTTACAGGTTATCTTACAGTCAATGATAATCATAATCACCAGCTTGCTATCCTTCCACGTCCCATTCCGACCTACCTGACAGAAGTACCTCTTTTCCCTTCCAACTTATCAAACCGACAATAGGAAATCCTCTCGCATTCTACGCATGTGCTCAAATTATAATTACCTTTTAAATTCAATAGATATTTTTAACACTTAATATGAAGAGTATCGTCATATGGTGAGGCAGATACTAGAAACTCGTCCCCCTCCCTGATCATGTATATTATATACATTACGAGCCCTTTTGTGTCTATGTTAAAGTTAAATTTGGGACAATCGGTTAAATGAAACTGCAAAGTTGTTGTATCTGTGGCGTCTGGATGCAAAACCGCCACTATCCATACAAAACCATTTTTCATGTTTTGATTGATTAATGATCTATATCCTATTCTGCACGTTCTGCAAGTTTCCAATATAAGAAAATATGCTTCCATGCCCTTCAAAATCGTCCTTAAATATAACGGTGAGTAGCAAAACCGCCACGTTGCCGCAAAGTGGGATGCAGAACCGACACTATTCACTCGGACCAATCAGAATGGAGCCCCGCTACGAGATTTAATATGGAGAAACGTCGTCCGTCGCAGATAACGCGTGTTTTGATTGCCTTAAATATTAACATAAAAACTAGAAGTAGACATCTTTTATTACCAAAATACAGTGTACTAAAGCATGAAGTAAACAAGGATGGATATAAATGTAACTTTCAAAAGCGAAATAGGAAAGAATTAACACATTAAAAAGTCCGCTTTGTGCACATTTTTGAATATTTTTGTTGACACTTTGAAGACCGTGCGATTGGATTTACTATAAATTTATTTTATTACAGGTAAAATAAAGTTAACTTACAAAATAAGTATTTATTGTATCTAACATAACATAAACCATCAGCATAAAATCTTCATCATCATCATTATCATTATCGCCTTCAGTTTCAGTTTCTGTAAATATTTCATCATTTTATTTGATTTGTATTGAAGTGAATAAATTTAAATAATTTTTAAATCTATTCACTGATTGCTTGCTGCTAGGCCCTGTGAATGGTACCCACCGCTTACCCAAGAGCAAAAGCTTCCATATCGGTCCTACTCAATCGTCTCCAGATTGACTTTTTTTTTTCAACTACAATGCAGGACCATGCTCCCTCGCTCGGGTCGTGTAAACCTTTGCGAGGGGGCACGGCCGCAAACACAACCATTCACAGCCCCCGTCGCAAGGAAATAATCTTTATTAGCATCATACATAACAATACATAACATAACAATATATAAACAGGAACAATATATAAGGAAGCTGCTAGGCCCTGCAGACGGTTATACTGGCGACCGCGAGGCGGCTGGCTATCGTCTGTATTAGCCGTTGCGCGGCAAATGTTACCTAATATAATCAAGGTGTCTCGTAGCTAGAAGTACGAGACTTTACACTCTGGGTGAAATAAGATAATCTAATAAGATCTAAAAGGATGAAATTTTTATATAAACGTTTTTGTATTTTTTTGGGACTAAATTAGTAAAAAAGTTGAACTACCGTTACAGTAACTTATACCAATTATGAACAATTCATTCGCTTTAATACAAGTCGAATAAAATGATAAAAACCTTGCAAAAATTGAAAATAGAATTTTTCACAAGGTTTTTATTATTTAATTTAATTATTTATTGCAGTGAATGAATTTTTTATAAACGATATTAATTGCCTGTCTTGATAATAAGTCGTAATTTTTTAAGCAATCATGAGCTAACAATATTAGTTTGCATTTTTTTAAAAATATTTTCGACTTATTTTCTACAAAAAGTTGAACTATATTTACAGTTACTTATATTAATTACGAAAAATTAATTTGTTTCAGTACAAGTTAAATTAGATTATAAAAATCTTGCAAAAGTTCCAATTTTATTTTTCCAATTAGAATTGCAGGGTATTTATTATTTTGTTTAACTTGTCTAAAAGGGAATAATTTGTTTATATTTGATATAAGTTACTGTAGTAAAAGTACAACGTTTTAAAAAAATAAGTCCGAAATATTGAAAAAAAAAATGCACATTTTAATGTCACATATTTCCTTATCTATTGATAATTAGGTCACGGTTGCTTGAAATTTTTCGAATCATAATTAAAGTAGAAATCTACCTATCGGGTATTGTGGACTAGCTCTGTTACATAGTGTATATAAGATGTACACCTCGTAAAAAATTATATTTTCGATTTTTGTATCAATTTTTCATAATCAATTTAAGTTCCTGTAATGATAGTTTAACTTTTTGCCTAAACTAAGTCGGAAATATTTTAAAAAAATGCAAACTTTGATATTGCACATCTCCATAACTTTTGGTATAAGGTCATGGTTACTTGAGCACTTTCGACTCTTTATTAAGACAGAAACCCACTTGTAAATTTTTTACTACTTACTATAAGACAGCCTACATAGGCATATAGGTATGATCATATATTTTATTTTTTTATTTCCATACTCTTATTTAATTCTTAAGATTATTGTTTTTAGTTTTTAAAATAATTAAAACTATGTGCCTAAGTTATTAAATTTTTGTACTCGAAGATCAATTTTTAATCATTAAAATATTTTATAAACTCCGTTAATCGCCGATGAAATAATTGCCTATTTAAAAATATATTATATCTATTGTTAAATTTGGTGTCGTAGTAAAGGTCTCGAGAAGTGATACGGAATTATTGTTAAATCTAAAAATATTTTTGTTTCCATGATTGTTGGTTCATTATTTACATATTTTCTAAAATATATTTAATCCATATTCCTTACTCAAAACATGCACTAAATTTTAATTCTTAAAATATTTTTGCATCTATTGTTAATCACAAATAAAATATTTATAAAATAATATATTTCATTGTTTAATTTTCAATCGCAGTATTGTTCGCAATGAGTTAAGTCGGCAAGTCGACACGTGATCGTCCGCGAGCGCGTCTCTCGCGATCGTTGGTAGCAAAATCGCCTCTATCCGGCGGTGGGTAGCAAAACCGCCACTTTGCAATCAATATATCTTTATATTGCGGAAACAACAAAGAAAATCTTTAAAATTGGTATGCAGATTTTAACACATCCTTAATATGTATCAAGTTAAATAATAAAAAACAGGAAAATGTGTAAGGGAAATACTTTACTGATTACTGAACATTTCATATATATGCAACGTGGCGGTTTTGCAGCAGACGCCACATTTATGACTTACTTTTTGTAAAACGTTGGAATATCATTATAGTAACTCATATCAATTACGAAAAATTCATTCGTTTCAATACAAGTTAAATAAAATTATACAAACCCTGAAGAAATTCCAATTGGAATGTTTTCCAATTGCAATTCTAAGGTTTTTATTTGACTTGTATTAAAGAGAATGAATTTTTCATATTCGATATAAGTTACTGTAATGATAGTCCAACGTTTTACAAAAAATAAGCCAGAAATATTGAAAAAAAAATGCAAACTTTCATGTCACATATCTCCTTAATTATTGATATTAGGTCATAATAGATTGAACATTTTCGACTCATAAGCAAGACAGGAATATATGCGAGGTTATTAATGTTTTACAAATAACATTAATAACCTCGAGGTGGATGGAGAGTGATGGGGAATGACTAGACATTTTTTCTTTACAATTGTAATATGCACATAGAAATGCTTGGTTTAGCTCCAAATGATTGATTATTCACGCGTACAATAGGGTGGGCCAAAATTTTTTTTGTCATTTCTTAAGGAGCACATCGATAAAAAGGTGCCAAATGGTCTCAAACTAACATATGTAAAATATCATTATATTCTGATAAGTCTAACTGCCTCCGGATTGATGACGATTTTTCTTTTTTTTCGAGATACGTTCTCATTAGGGTTCCAACCAATAAACGTAATTTTCTTCAAGCATAGACACTGTATATCATGATTGCGAGTATGAAGGGTTAGTGGGTTGAGTGTGGGAGAGTCGAGGAACACCTAGGGCGTACGTGCACCCTGTTCACGTATTTAGTCAGTGTCAGTATGGCTCTGGCCGCAATTAGGCGAGGTGGTGTCGGGCTCGTTTTCCTTTTTTCTAGTACGGTTTGTACACGTCCAAAGTGGATATGTCCGTTGTTTGGTGATTCTATTGATATTAAAAGTAATATGTTACCAACTTGTGAAGATGTTATAAAGTTCTGAGTGGAATCGGCACAAGATAAAACGTGATAATGAAACTAACAATGAACCCACTTACTTAGGAAATAGAGAATAATGTCGTTGCAAAAATTGAGGAAATAAAGTCACGAGCTTGTATTCCTACTGTCCAAAAAAAACGAGGGAAATTGACGTTGAAGAGGTATCATCTAAAATTCAAAAAACTTTGAAAACCATCCTCAAATGCCAGAAGAAATTAGAAGAATTTCGCCGTACCAGTTAAATATTGTTTGAAATTTCGTCCTGTAAGTGTAAGAATAGTTACGAATGCATTTTCTCCAGATAGAAAAGTGTATCAGTGAGAGAGAAAAGATTCCTAATCGACCAACAAACCACTAGAAGACTGATTATAAAAACCTTAGATATTGTGACAACGAATAAAATAACACTTGAAAAAGGAAAATGCTCAGACAAAAATCACAGTTTCGGCTTCAAAAAGAAAGTACAGCAAAGCTTAATGCATATACTTTATTTGAATTCAGTCTATCGGGTAGTGACAATGTATTCCAGCCACAGACACAAGTCTTAATATCAGTGGCTCCTGTCGATATAGTCGAAAAGCCTACCGCTAAAAATATCATAGTAGACTACGCTTTACTTTCAAGAACGTGTGATAGATACGGGATATAAGACAGGTCTGGGGCAGTTATTACTTTAGTTGATAGAAATAAACTTCACTGGAAATGCAGGGTAGCACAAAAATTGGCCGCAGAAAAAGACAAAGTCCTCCAAATATCTGCTTTATATTTTGATGGACGGAAAGATAATACTTTAATTATATCTGAAAAAGTCGTAAAAATTTACAGGCACGTGTTCTTGAAGAGCATATTTCATTAATAATAGAACCAGAGACGAAGTTCTTGATTTATATTGCACCAGCTTCTGACACTTCAAAATGTATAGACACTTCAAAATGTCTTTGGTGCCTGTTGCATATGATGGAACATTGCAGAGGACTATCTGCCTACTTCATATGAATGGAGTACCGTTTCGGCACTTGTTTCTACATATTGATGGTGGCACATCAGGACCAAAAACATTTTCAGGGAGAATCGGTAAAGATCTAGAAGTATGTGAAAAAAGGCCCGTTGTTCGATTTCAACAGAGTTACCCGAGTTTTCTGTTCAAGGTATTAGCTCTGACTAAACATATTTATTCTGAATAATCTCAGCGATTACAACAGGCATTTTTTCTTAGAATTTAGTTTAGGCAAAATGTTTCACGCCCGATAGCTAACTCGTTCTTATCGAATTCTGCGTTTGTATATTTCGATGGAAAATCGTTCTAAAAACTTAGTAATTCTTGCTACGTATGTCGTCAAGGCTTATGCTCCAACATGGTTTGCTATAAAAATTCACCCTTCCTGTAAATATGGAGCACGGCACCTGTTCAAACTCATCACCGCAATAGGATATTTGTTCACAGAATTGAAACCGTAATAAAATCTGTAATTCAATGAAACACTTACTTGGCACAACCTGAAAATTCATTAATCGCAATGCTGACTGAGTTGTTTCAACTACCTACTATAAAATTGGATGCACTGTCTTATACAGATCTCATTAACTGGAAGGAGAATATATCCAATCCATCAATATTGAAATCCATACCTGACGAAAACATCCAACTGTTTGTCGTCCAAAAAGCAGAAAGAGAACTTTCATTACTACTGACATGCCGCAAAAAAGCCGTTGAAAGAGCAGTCAAGATTGTGACTGTATTATCTCGGAAAGACATGCCGAAATTCGATAATATTAAGAATTTTTCGGCTGTTTCAAACATTATAAAAAATAATAATATTTATGCCATTTTTGTAAACATTTATTTATAATAAATCAATTTAACTCGTACAAGTATATTTCGTTTTATTATTTAACTTTTTATGCATTTTTAAACTTTTTAAATCTTGTTGTAAAGACTTGTCAAAAATGAATTTTTTTTCCAAAATATGTGTTCTTTAAAGTCAATCCGGAGGCAGAAGATGATATCCCATTGTAATGAAATTTTATAAGTAAGCTAAAAACATCATTTAGCACCCTTTTCTTGATGTGTCTAATAGAAATCATGAAAAAAAATTTTCTTCATACAACGGTGGCCCACCCTAGTGTACAATTGAATTTATTTTCGTGACACAAACTTATAGCAAGTTCTACAGAGTATGTATGCAAAATTTGAATCAAATATGTCAAACGATATAAATTGGTTTAGAAAATATATCAGAAGAAGGGTTGGCATAAGGCGAGAGGAGAGAAATGTATAAAATAAATTATTTTTTAGTTAGTTAATCATCTTTTCATCAAAGCATTACATTATTCAAATATTTTATAATATATATTAAATTAAATAAAACATTTGTAATTGGTGCCACTTACTACCCACCACCTAATCTTTCAGTATAATTTAGTTCAGAACACCGTAAATAAATTCTCTGTGGATCTCATTGTATTAATTAATCCAATTTCCCAATTTCGATCTAAATGTGATTCAATTAAATGATTAAAAACTCTGCATTAAGTGAATATTAATTGTGGGGTCTAAAAGCAAAGGCAGCAATATCCAAAAAAATTGAATGCAGTTATCGAGGATAACTAATTTATAATGCACTAAATTCAATATTTTATAAATTTATAGGAAACACGATTTTGGAAGATAAAGATACATAAAATCTAGAATTCTATATATCGTAAGTTAGTAATCCTCGTTGACTGCTTTAAAAACTTTTTTTTTAATTTTTTGGATATTACTGGCCTTGCTTTTATACCCCACATGTTAAGTATATATTATTATTCATCTATCTGCCGGGTCAATCTAGGCTCATGACTAAAAGAAAAAGAAGAAATTTAAATCAGTTTTGGTTCCGCAAAGATTGCTAACTATATCCACAAAAAACAGGCTATAAGATCAAGTGATTTAAATACCATTATTGCTCACATTTAATTCACCAATCAGATATTAGTAAGTTGGCGTCACTTTATCTATGCTTTCTAGCGTTTGACATTTAGATCATTCGACGAATTGTCGAAAGAAAATTTAGTTTCTTTTAATATACAAGCGCAGTTAGCCTCTCTGATAGTGCAGCATGGATGTTGCAGTCAAGTCTCCCGGCGGTAAAGCAGACGGCGGCCAAGTCCTGTACAGTGAGGTGGAAGTGTTACAGCTCCATGTCAAGAAGGAAATCGCTGATTCAAGAACTGTCACCATCAAAGCTGAACCAGGAACTTCCACTGGAAGAGGTGGCGGAGATCTGCATACAGATACATCTCACATTTGGATCAAAATCGAGAAATCGGACTCTTCCAGCAATGATGACCTACAAACTAGTGAGTAGATGTGCAATTGAACCTTTAATCAATCAATTTGCAAAACTAGGTACTAGGTAGGTCGGGGCAATATGTTCCAGATGTAATTTGAATGTGCTGAAGAATAGGTAGGATGCACAAGCCTTCCGACTTACAGAATTTGATGACAATCATTTTTCAAAAGTAAATCATATAACCATTAAAAAAAATATATCTTAACCCATAGAACCCGGTGGGTCAAAATAAAACACGGCCAGCGGTATGGGTAGTTGCAGACCCAGTGCCAAACTTCCATTTTTTACTTCTTCAAATGTAGCAAATTTATTTTGTGGTAACATAATTATAATTAATATAAATTAACTTTGTTTAAACCACTTATTTATTGAAAAAAAAAAATCAACATGTTTCAAAGCCAATGGAAGCCATTGGCTTTGAAACATGTTGATTGTGATTATTTTTATATAGAAAAAACGTGTAGAAATTTTGAAATTAGAATTAAAGAACACTTAAGGTGTTTAAATAGTAATAATTATTCTGAATTTGCTAACCATCTTTTGGCTACGGGTCATTCTTTTGATATTAATAAGGGTTTACAAATTTTACATACAAATTATACAGAATCACAATTTGATAAATTAGAAATTTTGGAAATAAGAAAGAGTGTAAATAGTAAATTGAATATTATAAATAATCAGGTCCTTTTTGCAAATAGTTATCTTTTTAAATTTATTTTCATATTAATTAGGTACTTTATATTATTATTTTCCATATATAACTTTTTAATATTTTGATCTATACTTCGATTTTTAAATATTATTTTTGTTTTCCTGATGAAGAAGCCATTGGCTTTGAAACATGTTGATTTTTTTTCAATAAATAAGTGGTTTAAACAAAGTTAATTTATATTAATTATTTCCATTTTTTAACCTTTTTTCAAAAGGGTTTATGCATATCTTTGATTTTAAATGCGATTAATTGGCATAATCCAAGAACATGATCCCATTGTTCATACAATGAAAATAAGTATATCATTATATAATTTAATGTCCTGATTACAAAATGAAAGATAATTGACGCTTAAATTAGTTTAGATTACGATCATTTTAGTAAGATGCAATTACATTGCTTAGGTTCATTAATATTATGTGATTATTTTGATGATTTTTAATTTTTTTCCGTTATGAATGAATGTTTTTTCTAAAATATTTTTTATTTGAAATCAAAGAATTTATTAATTCATAATTATTTTTCTGCACTTTACGGTTTGAATGAATGAACAAAATTCATGTTGCATTTTTTTTTTCTTTATGGTTAGCGCTTTTTCTCTTATACATATTTTTCTATGTTTTATAAAGTCATGACTGAAACCTTAAAGTGTAATATCTTATTTTATACTTATTATTTAAACGTAAATTATCTTTCATTTTGTTATTATTAGCACATTTATATTACATCTCATTATACAGCGAAATACTCGTTTTCATCGTATATACAGTGGGACAATGATCTTGGATTTAGCCTATTACCGGTCATGGACATATGTCACACGGATCTAAGCATGCACTGATCACGTGATCGGCAGGTCGTCGGCCTTTGGCGAATTTCGTCCAAGTCACACGTGTGCCAGTGACCCTCAACATTTTGAAATAGTTTGAATAAAATTATTTTTTTAGAGATTTACAATAAAATTTATCATCGTGAACAAAAAGAAAATAATTAGAACATATTTAGTTTATTTGTCATATTCAGCAGGATAAATTGATACATTTGATTATCGAGGTTTTACACCGTTCACATTATTTTTTAGAGACTTATCGCATGTAATCAAGAAATATACAGGATGTCTCATAGCTAGTAGCAAAAATTTACAGGTGAATTCCTGAATCGATAATGGGTCGAAAATATTCAAGCAACCATGACCTTTCGACCAAACTTTGATATCGCATATCTCCATATCAATAATTGTAGAGATATCCAATATCAAAGTTTGCCTTTTTTTTCAATATTTCTGCCTTATTTTTTGTGAAAAGTTGAACTATCATTACGGTTACCTATATCGATTAAGAAAAATTCAATACAACTCAAATAATATGATAAAAACTTCGAAAACACCTATTATCAAATTTAGTTTCTCACCACTTTCTTTTTGGTAAAAAAAGTGGTGAAAAACTTTTCAACACTTTTTCGCCATAGGTTGGCGAATTCTGAGAAGTTATTGTTCCTTAAACAACGGCGATGCTCCTTTATTGTTACATTTGGGTCTCGCGGCTTGGCTGTCACAATCTCCGCAAGGCAGGCAACTCTCCAACTCAGCAACACCGGATTATTATCGATGATTCCAGAAGCCGGTTCCATTAATGTCGGCTGGGCGAGCACGCGGGGAGGTGGCAGGCAGACAGGCGAGGGCGGCGATGGAGGAGCGCCCCGCACCGACATGTCCCATCCTGACATTAAGCAGGATCGCTCGGAGTGCTCCAGCAGGACCGACAAGGATACGTCGTATCCTGACGTTAAGCAGGATCGCTCGGAGTACTCCAGGAGGACCGACAAGGACACCGGTGAGCAGTAGCTTCCCTTGGATTTTATCAAACCAAATTCCAACACCGGGTCCAATGAAAAGTTATATAATATTTTGAGTATGTCCAAATTTTTCAGAACAGAACTGGATTTATGTCACAGGGACATCATTAATCAATCAATGTATATTATAGATGTCTCAATGAGACGAAACTGTATTTTCATGGGTAAGTAGGTATAGAAGTGTTTTGGGTGTACATGGGGCATACGGCCTAACGCAGGTGATCACTTTACACAATGTGACGTTAGCCATTTCCACCCATGATAGAATACCATGTCTACATATTTAAACTATACGCCATGTTTCACATATGAGTTGTAACAATCCTAGTGTATCCCAGTGTAATGCTAGTAATTCGGATGAATTTCATTACACAGATAAAGTATATTGCTAAAAAAACTCCAAAAAACAATATAGATGGCTCATTAGCGACATCTGTGGTCATTCAAGGAGAATGAAAAAGCTTTGGTGAATTCCGCGCTGAGGATCGTTACAACTCATATGTGAAATGTGGCGTATAATTTAAATATAAACAACTTCCAAAAATTAGTAGACTTGGTATTCTATCATGGGTGGAAATGGCGAACGTTACATTATGTAAAGTGATCACTTAAGCCAGCTGTACGATAGGTCGTAAGCCCTATGTACACCCAAAATATTTCTCTACCTACTTTCCCACAAAAATAAGTTTCGTCTCTGTGAGACATCTATAATATACATTGATTGAAAAGTTATATTTTGTCTAGTAGATCTGTTATGATTATGATACATTTTTAATGAATTTACTATGAAAAAGAATAATATTGTATTCATAGTTTAATAATTTAATTACATTTCAGATCTCTGTAGAGAAAAAGAAAAAAAATCAACAATTCGGTCTCCATGTATTCCTGGAATGCAGCCAGAATTACAGACCGTTTGCACAGGGAAATTCTCAAATACGCGCACGCTTACTTCCGCTGGTCAGAAAGTGTTTTCGTGTTCGGAGTGTAAATATTCGTGCAAGCATAAATCAAACTTAAAAAGACATGCTTTTACGCATTCTATAGAGAAATCATTTTCATGCTCACAGTGCAATTATTCGAGCAATGAAACATCAAAAATCAAAGTACACTTGCTTAAGCACACTGGAGAGAAACTGTTTTCGTGTTCACAGTGCAAATATTCGTGCAACCGAAAATCAAACTTAAAAATACATGTGCTGAAGCACACTGAAAAGAAACTGTTTTCATGTTCGCAGTGCACATATTCGTGTAACACAAAATCAAGCTTAAAAATACACGTGTTAAAGCACTCAGGAAAGAAATTATTTTCATGTTCACGGTGCCAATATTCGAGCAATTTAAAAACAAACTTAAAAAGACATGCGCTTACGCATTCTATAGAGAAGCAATTTTCATGTTCACAGTGCCACTATTCGTGTAATAAAATATCATACTTCAAACGACACACGCTTATGCATTCTGGAGGGAAACCATTTTCATGTTCACAGTGTAATTATTCTTGTTATAAAATATCAGACTTCAAAAGACATACGCTTACGCATTCTGGAGTGAAGCCATTTTCATGCTCACAATGCAAATATTCGTGTATTCGAAAATCACACTTGAAAGATCATATGCTTTCACATACTGGAGAGAAACCGTTTTCATGTTCACAGTGCAACTATACATGCAACCAAAAACCAAATTTACAAAAGCATGTGCTAACGCATTCTGGAGAGAAACCATTTTCATGTTCACAATGCAACTATTCTTGCATTTTAAAATCATACTTAAAAAGACATTTGCTTACGCATTCTGGAGAAAAACTGTTTTCATGTTCAAAGTGCAGCTATAAGTGCTCTCGAAAAATATACTTAAAAAGACATTCGCTTACGCATTCTGAAGAGAAACCGTTTTCATGTTCACAGTGTAATTATAAGTGCATTCGAAAATTACACTTAAAAAGACATTTGCTTATTCACTCATGACTTTTCATTTAGAACACAAGGGACAACATGCTATCTATGAGTACCGACACACGCGGTCGTAGGTTAGAATGAAAGTACCGTCGTAAAAGACCAAATGTAATAAAAGAATTGTGGAAAAATTAAGTAATTTGTTTTATTAATAAACCAAATAACTAAGAGAATAAACTGACATAAAGACAATGTATTTTTCAATGTCATCAGTAAACATTAGAGATATATTCAGTTCAGTGAAAATACATGCATTGGCAGGTTAATAAGTACCTATGTGTACAGTTCAGAATAAAATTAATGTAGGAAAAGATTTACAGTACCTACAATACCTTAAAACAATATATATTCTATGAAGCAACTAACGGTTAAAATAACAAATTTCAGGTACTGATGTGAGTGAGGATTGAAAAATAGGGATAAATCATGTCATCGTTGGATTGTAGGCCAATGGAGAGGATTGCGGAAAGATGAGATGTGATGGAATTTTTTGAGGTTGAAGATGAAACGGGTACATAAGTTTTGAAGGCCTTCCAGTTTGTTGAGATACTCTACATTGACATCCAGATAACACACGTTAACATAATGAAACAGGAAAAGAATTTGTGATTGCATAATTGTTATTTTACAGTGAACCGGGTTGTATCGGACAGGTAGAATTATGACGACGGGATGATGATGATGATGACCCGTCTGATATGACGACGTGCTGATGATGACCCGTCTGAAGTCATGAATGTTGGCCCTTTCGGAGGGCCCAGATCCGTTGTATGGGCAAGCGCCGTACGCGGAGCCATGAATGTTGGCCCTTACGGAGGGCTCAGGTCCGTTGTATGGGCCCACCTCGCCTCCAAGCGGATAGTCGGCGCGGGCAGCGAGCCGGCGTTGCGATATGTGACATCTCCGACGGAGGGCGTTGGAAAAGTTCCACGAAGAAATTGCATTTTTGGTCTTATCTTGTAAAGTGTTGAAATATTTGAAATACTTAAGAAAATGAAATATTTAAGTTTGATGAAATATTTAATGAAATATTTAAGAATTAGATAAGACATTTGTAAATGTAATATTGAATAAAATTGATGTTTCGTGGTCTTGATATACAGGGAAAGCTCGCGCGATGGGAATAAAATCATTTTTAAATCGCGCGGAGCGCCGCGGACTATCATAGAATGGCCGCTATTTTGATGGAATTTATGTAAATGTCCTGCCTCGAAGAGGCGAGGAAGTAAAAATACATAAGTATTTAAATGTGCCAAATGAGTCCTTTGTGTGGTATTGTAAAGTAGAAATTAAAATAAAAAATGTTTAAATTGAGAGTAAAATATCTCGCGTGGGCCCTGATAAACTCGCTTGACCGCGCCGCCTGTATGTATGCAGCCCGCGCGGGTAATGGAAAAAACCCGGCGCCATAGTGTCGCCGTGCAGCTGGAGTCAAGGGCCACCAGCGAATATTTTTGAACTCTGATTACGGACGTTACAGACGTCCTAGCGAGCTGAAACATTTTTTGTTGTGTTCCTCATGTGAACATCTATGGGAGTGATATGTTTTTGCGTGTCTGAAAGTTAGCTAGTGCGCTTTGTTTGAGGTGACACACTTTGTCTGCCTATTACGCAATTAATATCTATCCAACATACTTGAAAATATCACCAAAGGATGCGCTTGGTTGAGATCTATCTAATGGTATAACTTAGAATCTCGTAAAATCATGTTTACTATTTTTAACCGAATTAAGTGTAAATTAATTCTTGAAAATGCCGCGGTAAATCGGCATATTTTGTTGAATAACTAGGTAAATTCACTCTTGCGGTTCCTGTAAACGAATCATAGTTCACTATATCAATTTTGATATAGTGAACTATGATGTATTATTGAAAAGGCCGCATGAGATCGGTTTCTCGGACAGTTTGCTAAAATTAATGGCATCTTCTCCAAGCAAATATATGTGAATGGTGAAGGCGAAATAAACTTATGTTTAATGTTTCCAAGTGTTCGGTTACATCTTTCACAAGGGCCCAAAAAACTCTATTCTATCGCTACAAAATGAACGACCAAAATCTAACACGAACGTTGAATGTTAAGGATCTCGGCATTATATTTGTGAGCAACGTGACATTTAAGGATCACAAAGAGGCGGTCAGTGGTAATGCATCGAGAATGTTAGGATTTGTTCTGCATACAGCTGAGGTTTTCGAAAATACCCGCGTACCGAAAACTCTTTACAACTCCTTGGTGCGAAGTAGATTCGAGATTGGCTCGATGACTTGGGGGCCACACGGGTTTAAGTACTCCCTTATGGTAGAGAAAGTACAAAAAAGTTTCTAAGATAAAACGTGAGAGAGTATGGGCATTATCCTTGGCTTTACCCACCAAGTTTCTCGAGGGTATGCTTGGCTACAATAGTTTAGAGACTAGAAGAAATGTGTTACACATTTTTATTGATTTTTGAGCAGTATGGTCGATAACCCTGAAAGCATGCGGAGAATTGGTTTGTACGTTCTTGATTACCTTAGACAGCGCCAGCATAGATTGTTTCACATTCCAATATACAGGACCAACCTGCCGATGGTTATGCCTGTTGGAAGAGCTGCTGCTATGCTGGACAATATCACTCTGGACATTGATGTGTTCCATGTCTCTGAGCGGGTTTTCCGAAGCAGGATTCTCCCACACCTTTGATATGAATGATTTTGTATATATTCTTATTCAAAAACAGCAAAATAATTTTGTGGTGACATTATTAATATAATTAATAAAAATAAACTTTGTTTTCACCACTGTCGTAAAATATCAACATGTTTCAGAGTCCATGGCCCCTTCTTCAGGATACAATTGTAATGTTTAATATTTGATTCTTTGTATATTTCTTATACATTTAATTATAATATTTACAAATTAAATTTAAGTTTGTAATGTAAATGTAATAAATCTTTTTAAACCAATTTAATAAATAATATATAAATCTGGAAATATCTCGCTGTTGCACGAGTTTTTGTTTTCTAATTATCTCAGTGTAGCATAATACTATGCAAGTATAGATAAATAAATAAGTAATACATATTGTTGTGGTGTTTTACCATGTAGTGTATTATTATAAATCCATCACGGTCATGCTTACAGATCGCCAACCTGACAAGTATGGGATGGTAAGTGGAAAACTAATGAAATTAAAAAATAATTGTGCTGTTAAATTTATTTATGAAAAGTGATGTACATTACAAAATAAACAGAAAAGTTTCATAATTAAAGAAAAAAAATTAAAACATTATTGATTTCATAGAAACCTATTAGGCACCCATCTTAGCACACTTTATGACATTGGCGAACTCAATTGGTACAAATATAGGAACTTGTTTTGACTGAATATCTAATGTTATGAGTGAGAACATAGAGAATAAAAAAATATTTGTATCCTGCGCTACACAGTTATCAGAATAAAATGTTACTTCTCGTATCCACTGGCAATAGTCTTTTAAAAATTTATATATGCAGACAAACATTTCAACAGTGCTTCTTTTTGCAATACCCTTAATGCCATATAGGTACAACAATGGCCCTGTCGTGATTTGATATTGTATATTGAGAAGTAAGGAACATTTAATTTACTCTTATAACATGTTGATAATATATTGGCATTCGTCAGCGGAGTTACAGCCTGTAAGTCATAGAGTGCCACTACAGTATTATTTATATTATATTAATTTAAGGAAACTATCGAGCAGCTTTTAAAATCTATCAAAAAAATAGATATTCGGCCGGTCGGATATCCTTATGGGTCCTGTGCGCATTGGTAGGCCAACCTCGGCCAAACGCCAACGTCGGCCAACCTCGCAAAATGGCTGACAGCGAACACGCAGCGCATGACTCTTGCCGCCTGGCGAAGTACTTAAGATGGACGTAATCGCTGCCGCGGCAATGTATTTGTTACAAGCTATAATTAGAGAAATATTTTTGTATTTCGCTCTATAATTTTACAAGCATATTCTCTGATCTATTGATTAAAGAAAAATAGAAAAAAATAAAAAAATTTCAACTTGTTATGTTGCTCTGTTAAGTTGCGGCAAATACGTCTTTGCAGCTTCAAAACATTTAATTTTGATCTTCAATTGCGCCTTAAATTCTTAAGAACAATCTAAAATATTACTTTTCTTTATAAATGCACTGGTAATAATAACTCTGTATACGAGGATATATTGATATGTGCACCTGGAGGTAAACGAAAATCCCGTACCTGTGGCTATTTCTTGGCCCGGCCGCACGGCTGCGAAATTATCAAGCTTGCTAATGCGGCACATTTTCGGCGAATTTTATTACTCCGCCTAGCAACAGCAAATAAACGGAAAATGTATAAAAGCCGTGCGCTCATACTCCCAGCCAGGATATACTGTTCTGCAGGCTTCTACAGTCCTCGCCTAACTAGGAAGTGTCCGGGAGGCATTTTTGGCGAATCTAGGAAACGAAAACCCCGCCGCAGTCGAGTGTTCTCCTCCCGGGCCGTACAAAGTCGAGCTTATGTGAAGCTCGAGTCTCGTCGAGTGTTTATCTCCGAGAAGTCTCTTCGCCATCGCTCTTGCTGTCGAATTTTTTCCGGCAAGAGCCTCCGCCGATCCTGTGAACCATACAAGTATATGGCGTGGGCAATGCAGTGGCGGCAGGGCCCAGATTGTGGAATACCGTCCATTCAGGGCCCGCAAAGGCCCGGTTCTTCTTCTTCGGTTCTTTCCCCTTCTACGGTGGACCCGAAGTCCCCCTTCCCCGTCACGTCTCCGGTTGCCTGTCCTGTTCCGTAGCCCCAAATCAACTGGCGGCGGCTCACAACGGCGGTCCCAATGCCTGTCGCCTGTCTTTCTCTTTTAACGTAAGACGCCCAACTTTCACTTTTAGTGCTACAACAATGGCCGCGGTACTGGGTGCGGCGCGGGAATGCAAGTACTTGGCGATTTTCGAGGAAAAAATCCCCCTTTGATAATTAAGCTACAAAATCCACCAAAAGAAAACCGTCAAAGTCATTACTCGTTCACAAAGTCGGTTATTAAACTAATAAATCAATAATTTTAGGCACCTGTTAAGATATTTAACTCACTTTCATCCTGGCTATTATTGTTATCTATTCGAAACGATAGTGGAGATTGAGAATGGATAGTGTTATCTATTCGGAATGTAAGATAGATGTAAGACGAATTATGATATTTTTCTTAGCATTGTTACCTTTGATGCACCGTAGTGGAATAACAGCAGTAAGATTCTTGAGTGATCTACATTCCGAGTCTTAACTCCTGACTACCAAAAGAGAATTAAAAACAGTTATCGCTACTCGTCCTCCACCATTTTTATGCTGGTAAACTTATCCCTGCCTCGACGAAATTCTTTATAACTTTCGTCGAATACGGTTTTTCTCCAGTGTGTGAAAGCGTATGTCTTATTAAATTTGTTTTACCATTGCACGAATAGTTGCACTGTGAACATGAAAATAGTTTTTCTCCAGTGTGCTTAAGCACATGAACTTTTAATTCTGATTTCCGATTGCACGAATAGTTGCACTGTGAACATGAAAATAGTTTTACTCCATTGTGTGAAAGCGTATGTCTTATTAAATTTGATTTCCGATTGCACGAATAGTTGCACTGTGAACATGAAAATAGTTTTTCTCCAGTGTGCTTAAGCACATGAACTTGTAAGTCTGATTTCCGATTGCACGCATAATTGCACTGTGAACATGAAAATAGTTTTACTCCATTGTGTAGAAGCGTATGTCTTATTAAATTTGTTTTACTATTGCACGAATAATTGCACTGTGAACATGAAAATAGTTTTTCTCCAGTGTGCTTACGCACATGAACTTGCAAGTCTGATTTCTGATTGCACTGTGAACAGGAAAAACGTCTTTTTCCAGTGTGAGTAAAAGCATGTTTTTGAAGTTTGATTTTTCATTGCACGAATAGTTGCACAGAACACACGAAAATGGTTTTTCTCCAGTGTGTGAAGCATGTCTTATTAAATTTGTTTTACTATTGCACGAATAATCGCACTGTGAACATGGAAATAGTTTTTCTCCAATGTGCTTAATTACATGACCTTTAAATTCTGATTTCCGATTGCACTAATAAGCGCACTGTGAACATGAAAATAGTTTTACTCCATTGTGTGAAAGTGTATGTCTTTTTAAAAGTGGTTTCCGATTGCTAGAATAATTGCACTGTGAACATGCAAATGGTTTTTCTACACTGTGTAAAAGCATGTGTCTTTTTAAATATGATTTCGCATAGCTCGAATAACTGCACTGTAAACATGAAAATACTCTTTCTCCAGTGTGCAAATGAACTTTTAATTCTGATTTCCGATTGCAACGAATAATCGCACTGTGTACATGAAAATAGTTTTTCTCCAGTGTGCTTAATTACATTAACTTTTAATTCTGATTTCCGATTGCACGAATAATCGCACTGTGAACGAGAAAATAGTTTTTCTCCAGTGTGCTTAACTACATGAATTTTTAATTCTGATTTCCGATTGCACGAATAGTTGCACTGTGAACATGAAAATAGTTTTTCTCCAGTGTGCTTAAGCACATGAACTTGTAAGTCTGATTTCCGATTGCACGCATAATTGCACTATGAACATGAAAATAGTTTTACTCCATTGTGTGAAAGCGTATGTCTTATTAAATTTGATTTCCGATTGCACGAATAGTTGCACTGTGAACATACAAACGGTTTTTCTACACTGTGTAAAAGCATGTGTCTTTTTAAAAATGATTTCGCATAGCTCGAATAACGGCACTGTAAACATGAAAATACTCTTTCTCCAGTGTGCTTAAGCATATGTATCCGAAGGTTTGATTTATGATTGCCCAAATAATTGCACTGCGAACAGGAAAAATAATTCTTTCCAGTATGTGAGACCTCGTGAATCCTCAAGGTAGTCTTCTGCTTGCTCGTGTACGCTGTCCGAGAACACGCCTTCTTAGCAGCGGGAGAAAGCGCATTTTTGCTTGAGTGTTTTTTAGGGTTGGAAATGGTCTCCACTTCGGCTGCTTTTCAGCAGATGAAGCCATAGGCGGATCGTCCGAAAAAAAACCTTGTATTCTCAACAGATCTGCAATGTTAATAGTTTTGTATTAATAAAACGTTAAATGTTATAAATAAACTTCTGAACGGCTATACGTATAAAACACGAATAATAATGTCATATTTAATGTATTATTTAATGTTTACAGGAGTCCAATGCTCCGTTCGTTGGCCCCACACACCATACCATTAATTTATTTTAATATCATGAAGCGGATAGAAGATGTTACATACTGGGAATGTAACATCTTCGATCCGCTTCACGATATTAAAATAAATTAATTAACTATGAGCGTAACACTTTGATGCTGAACGATTTTCTTCAACATCACGTCGGTGCTAAAATGTAGCTAATATTTAATATACTTAAGGGGGTATTCTAGTCTAGAGACTCGAATTTCGGGCGTTTTTTAGAGCATTTAAAAAAAAAAGAATATTTTTGCCATACATTTTTTTAATATTCGTTTACTGTTATTTTAAGAATACATCAAAAATAAAAAAATAATAAAAAGTTCAAAACTCGAACAGTTATCGGCTGGTAAAGTGGAGGGTCCTGGCGTGTATGGTTCCGACCCTTGTGGACATCTGAAACAAAAAATCTAACGGATTCATAATTAGTAAAGATGTCGCTATCGCCCCTGCCTAAATAAAAAAAAAATAAAAAATGGCGGCTGTCCGAAAAAAAAATCTTTTTTCACGTTTTTTTAACAGTTAAATTTTCTTTTTAAACAGTAAAAAAAAATTTCGACTTTATTCTACTATAGAGGGATGTGTGAAGAAGGTTCACACAAAAATTTTAATAAATCGGTTCAGTAGAACTTGAGATATCATGCCAGCTTGAAAAATGTAGTTTTTAGAAAAACGCATTTAAAATTTTGAGTAAAGTACGGTATACTTACATATTTTTAATCGGCGATTCTTGCTCCATACAATGGAACTTCCTCCACTTCAAAATGTTCATATTAGTTAAATATACATTATTTAGGTATAGAGTATAAAAAAGGTTTTATGGGCTAATCCATCCGCAGGTAGTCGGGCAACATCTATCCTCTATTGTTTTTTCTTGCCGCGTCACCGAAATCGCTGTATCTCGGTAAATAATTGGAATTTTGAAAAATTCTTTTGAGGACATAATTTTGAATGTCTAAACTTACGAAATATACAAAAAAAAAGATTTTTTAAATTTCTAGACTAGAATACCCCCTTAAGATAGTGATTTTAGGGATAATTCTTTGTCATTTACCCCCATGAACCCATTAGTTCTCTCTGGGCGGTCAGCACCGCCATAAACAAACCACCGTTTTTTCAATGTCAGATGTCAGGTAGTGCGTTTACACTCACCCAAAAATATATCTGGTCAATATTATTCACCAAAATAACTATATATACATGTCTTATCTTATTCAGATATTTTACAATTCTCTGTAGGTACTTACACGTCTAAATTTCGTCTGTTGGGTTATTTTTTTCGTATATATTTTTCATATTCATTTAAAATGTTTCTCAAAAGGCGTTGTAGGATTTGTGATAAAAAACAAAAAATTATAACATAATACATAAATTTGACATTTCCAACGGAAGCAGTTCATATTATAAAATGCATGAAAACATAAGCCATGCAGTAAAAGTGCTGTGCAGTTTTACATAACGCTGTTAATGTAAATGGTAAACAAATAATAAAAAGGAAAAAATCCGGTTGGCTAGAGCATTCGGGGCGAAAATAAAATGTATCTTTAGATTATTGTGCTCATTTTTTTTAAACATGATTTGCTCATATATTCAAGAACACATTCATATTTGTGACGTTGTAATTTTTTCAGAACAAAGTTCGGTTAAAATAATGTTCTTAGGTTTCCACGGCCACTCAAAATCTTCACGTTTGTATTTTCTGGGGTATTATGCCGTGTTGTTACGACCTTTCGGGCCAACGTTTGTGAAATTCTGTGAAAAAAAGTTCTGTGAAGTTTTAAAACCAAATTAATTAATTAATTTGAACTACCGTATCAAAAAAGTGGATTGCTCTATGGACAACAATAAAAAAATAATCAATTAATAAAAATGAGAACTACATATAAGGTCGATATATTCACGGAAACATAGAGGTCTGATATAGCTTAGTGGTCAGAGTACCGGCCCCGGAAAGGAGGCGACCTGGGTTCGAATCCCAGTAGAAGCCTAATATTTTTTCGTGAATTAGTTTCCCTGTATGACTTTCTAATTGATTAATTAATTTGGTTTTATAATTTGCTCAGTTTTATTTTTATTCGGTCAGTGTCTTTAGTACAAAATCTTGGAAAGTGTAGTTTCACTAATAGTCAATGTCAGCTTGTTTGGTTATTCCTGCCTATTAATTGTTATAACTTCTGCTCTAGATTGCTTTTATGAGAATGGACGATACATTTTTATATGATATGTATGAAAATATTAATACTAGTATCTACTAGTTATCTACAATATTTATGAAAGAGTCTTATGGATCACTGCCGTACTCCCCATACAGTAGACGGTGTCTCAATTCAGTAAATGCGGATAAATTAACTTAGTAAAATATCGCACTAGGAAGTCTGTTCTACATAAATATAAAAAACATAAATGACCCGAAATTTAATTTATTCAAAAATACGCAACATTCGGGTCAGATCTGGCAAATGGTGTACATTTGTATAAGGAACAGAGATAGACAGACATGCAGACAGACATCGAGTTTTATGGGGATAGATAAAAAAAATACTAAAATTGTGTATCTGCCGTCTGACGACCTACCTGGACAATTTTTATCGGGTATTTGACTATGCATGTAACATTTTATTGTCGCTCGTTCTCAACCAAAGTTATTTCAATTAAAAAAAAAACGTAAAACTGATTTGGTATTAATAAATCAAAATCTTCAACAGGTTTTTCTCAAAAGTTGTGAACCTTTCACCTAATATGTCCTCAAATTCAGTGTTCTGATGAGAGGGCAGTGGCGAGCGGATGTGGTAGATCGGTATTAGTATAACACCGTGCTGTAACGGATACACATTTGGAATTTACATCACGGATTTACAATCCAAGTGAATAAACTCCTGCTCACCAGGGCGCTGATCGGCTCTCCTGGAGTACTCCGAGCACTCCTGTTTGATGTCAGGATAGGATATGTCTATAGCGGAGTAGGGCGCTCCACCGCCTGCTCCCTCATCGCCGCTGTCAGCCGGGGACCCCACATTGCTGGAACCCATTTCTGGAATCAAAATCAATAACTTAGTACAACAGAGCTGGAGAGTTGCCTGTCTTCCGGGCTCAGCTTCATACCAGCTCGGGCTGTACTTGCGTCAAGCAAGTCACCATAAAGTAACCTGCGTCCAGATCATGTGACCAGTAGAACTGCTTATGTTGCGCTGTACTTCCGTGTGTAGGTCTTTTCATATAAGCTTGCAATTGAATTAGTGTAGGTACAGTGCGTGATATGCGCATCGTTTCGTTGTCGTTACGTCGCATCTCTCGTATCCGTAAACTTAACACAACGAAACATTGCGCGTATCACGCACTGTACCCACACTCAGTTGCAAGCTTATATGAAAAGAACTATACTGAAGTACAGCGCGATAAGCATATTCTGTTTACAGAATATGTTTGGCTACGTATGAAAAATATGAATACTAAAATTAAGAGTACTAAATGCAATGATGTAATAAACTCTAGATACGTTACAAGCGTAAATCTTGGCAACTCAAAAGTAAGGTAATTGCCTTACTTGTATTCGTTATCGAAAGGACCTTCGTTGTGATGAGGCGCGACGCTACGCGGAAAAAGGAACAGAGTATCATACACTATTGTAAGAACGAGTATGTTATTTTAGTCACCGTGACTTCAAATTACCTGATTTTTTACGTAATTACTTGATTATGTGATTCGTTGTCTCTTTCAATACAATATTTGCTACATATGAAAGCCGGCTAGTATGAGAATAACGTGTCTACATTATAATACGTCAATGACTAAATGTAGGTATGCATGAAACCAATTTACAAACAAAAAAAACAATTGTAAAATTTCCTTACTTGGACTGTACTTTCGAACTGGGAAATAAAAATAAAAATTAACAATAGGGGTCTTTTCGCATCACGCTCTCTCATATAATTTGACAATTTTGAAAAGTTGTAAATTGTAAATGTTTCACATTACCAGCAGGGGGGACAAATGATTTGTTACATTTTTGAACCGTTCACTTGATATTTTGATACGTACTGAAACAAAAGTGAAAAACAACTAATAAAGATGGCGATCTGTATTTTTATGCAAAATGGATCCATGCGATGCGCCGTTAGAACTTCCAGCCACCCGATACATTGTATTTGTGGAGAAAACATTTCAGTTGTGATTTTATTTTTTACAGGTTATCAACAGGTCGGATGACTATTACAGATAAACATATCAGACATAATTAAATTTACAATTTAAGATATTTAAAAATATGTTACTAAGTAATGATATATTTAATATAACTAATTATGTTGTAGAGTAAGCTTCAGTATACCTGATTCGTTATAACAAATATAATATAATAAATAACAACACAGTTACATGATATGATCTATTTGATATAAAAAAAAAAACAAATATTAAAGTATACGCCATAACTAGTGATACAATTTAGCTAATAACATATAGGTAATAGCTCAGTTTCTTTAGTTCCTTCGTACATTTATTTCTTGTGTTATTAATCACTACAATTTCGAGTGATGTTGTAAATTTAAATATTTTATAATATTTTTCTTTCATGTTACATCATTCGTTTATTTTTTTGTGTACCATTTATTATTTGAAGTTAATGGTATGGTTCTGTAGATCAGACTATTTAAAATAATAGTATACTTTTCTATCAAGTTAGCAGAGGTGACCGTATAAGTGACTTTTATTAATGCACAATACACAATACACACACTTTGTTATAACAGGTAGCACTCCATACGTGTATCTCAATGTAAAAAAAATAATTATGGTATTTATGGTTTGGGGAAACTGATTTAAACCATAGATACAACATCTTAAATCTCAAAATGTATGGCGAAATTTTGGAAAGGGAAAGTCAAATAACTTATTTGATACATCAAGCTACTCAAATATGCTCCATTGTTGAAATCAGGGCATTCATTAGTAACCACGGAACGAACCCTCGAAAAGGACTGGATCCAAACCCTAAAGTACAATTAAGCTGTTCCATTTATAACGACCATATCAGGTGCGAGCATTTCACAGCAATGAAATAAATCAATATTGAATCAACTTCTCACCAATGCTCTGGTCGGCCTTCCTGGAGTACTCCGAGCACTCCTGCTTGATGTCAGGATGCGATATGTCTAACTCCGTGTAGGGCGCTCCACCGCCTGCTCCTTCATGGCCGCTCCCGGCTGCAGACCCTGGCTCGAGCTTAACGGCAGGAACATCTCGCTCAGCGCGGTTCATGGCTCTGATTCCTTCCGGGGAGGATGAGACGCGGTTATCAAATGGCGACTGTCGAATGACTCCCGACCATAGATGCGAGCGGGGCATAGACGAATTATCTTATTATTTATCCAATAGGTAGGACTTTTATGAAAAGCAAATAAAATATTTTGTTGGTGAACTATTGACAGATATTGACAAAAACAACGAATATGATATTAATTATATGCGCCAGAATGCGAAAATTGACAACAGCTTGATATAGTTATCACTACCGTGGAGGATTAATTCCCATAGAATCGACGGCGAACGTCACGCGGATCCACATTCCAATAATAGCATTAACAGAAGGTCGCTTCACTAGACAGGATTTGCCCGGCCACCGTAATACAAATAAATATGTCGGGGAACTGACTTTAAAATAAATTAAAATTGGGTTTTCAGAGATAATATTTTGTTGGTACGTGCAAGGAAGAATACGATTAACATAGTTTTATGACCAGCAGAGCTTGTCGGCACCGCTTTTAAGGGGTATATTTAGGGCTTATACGACCTTTTAGAAAACAATAGGTAATCGCAGTTACGAATGGGCCCGGACTTTGGGACATTTTAGAATTCCCGACGGCAGGTGCAATAAAACGTTTGCCGACACAGAAAAATATTTTAGAAATACGAGTGAATTGGTTTACAAAGGTTTTTTTCTGGAACCGGCGATACAATAATATTTTCGAATGTGGAGAGAGTCCCATCTGTTACCATTTTTTCAATTTATAATAATTTAATAATTCAACGAACGCTTTTATGCCCCGGTATTATATATTATATATCGATAATATATTATGTATGATGTATAGGTAAATTTAACATTGAAAGCGAGAGCGAGAGTAATTACGACGCCGCGATCCCAAAAAAAAAGCAATTAATTACGCGACGACGAGGTACACGCAGAGGTACGTCAAGTCAGTTGATGTATCATTTAACACACACAAAAGAAAAAAAAGGGAAACAAAGTCAAAGCAAAGTAGTAAACCTATAAATTAATAAAATAAATACAAAATATCATGTAAATATACTGTGTAGAACCAGAATTCCTTTTGTATTAATATTCGTAATAGCTATTTTTTTTGCTAATAAAAATTTATTGTAATGTGAAAATACATATAGGTGTATAATAGACGATGTAACTTGTAACTATGTAAATTAAAATGTAAGTATAATCTCTTATATCTGTACCTAAAATATTGTGGCAAATGTTATTATTAATTATTATTGAATGACTCGTCAAAAAACTTTTATTTTAAAAGATATAATAAAGAGTAAGATTTTAATCTACAAAAGGCTGAAAGATTTTTTATCTAAAAACCGTGTAAAATGGAATTGCCAATTAATGAATACAAATTGGTGAAATGGCGGAATGGATTAATTTTGAATTAAAGAAAAATAAACATATATCTATAGTTTTTTTGTAAGATTAAATTTTCAATAAAATTGCTACTTTGTTTAATTGTAATAATTGCGTAATGTTATGATTTAGTTTTAATCAAAATTGAAAACACCTCGAGATGTCATTTTATATTAAGTCAAATTCTATGCGTGCTGTAATAATTTTTGGTAGACAGTAAAATTATACCTACTGTATGTTCAATAATTATAATTAATCGTTAGAGTGATATAAGTTTGTAATAAGAGAGACTGTGTTATTTATTAAATTCTATGTGAATATTGAATCGTTTTGGGTTTAGGAAAAATATGCTAACTTATGTTTTATCGACGGATTCCTTTCCTACAGACATTCAGAAGATATACCTAATTATTTTTAAAATCAATAACCTTCTTTTAGATCTCAAAAGAGAAACGAATTTAATGAGACACTGACTCAGTGCTTTTAATTAATATGAATAGATTATTTGCTCAAATATGTGGAAGGAGTGGACCGTATTCTTTTGTTTCAAATACTGCCTATGTAATATTGTTAAGGCGTCAAAAAAATTGATTTGTAAGGACTATACCTGTTAGTTTTTCTACTTTGGGTTTAACTTACGGTTTTTTTTTCTATGTAATTGTGGGTCCAGAAGAAATGAAATTAAAAGAAATTTAACTGTAAGTTTAATTATAAAAAATATAAAAAATATTATCGAATTTAATTATAAAGTTAATTATAAAATTTTATTATAAATTTAATTATAAGTTTGATTATAAATTTAATTATAAAAGAATTTAAAAGAAATTGAACTATACAAAAAAGGAGTAGTTACGGCTGGCGTAGGCACGGGAGCCGCTATAAAGGAAAAATTGTGCATAAGACCGAGCTCTGCACATGGCCAGGAGACGGAAAGACTGAGGAAGCCGCCGGGGGCGTGGCCGAGAAGGAGATCGAGGGTGACGAAGCGCTGGTCCAACCATGGAAGAGACGAGACAGACGAAGAAGATTAACCCAATGGCGAACTCGGAGGGCGCTGCCCTGTAGACTCGAACCTCAGACACCCCGTTTGAGCAGAGTATATGAGGGGCAGCCGGCTTCAAGTGAATCAGTTACGATCGAGATTCGGAGGAGGGAGAAATGATTGAGATTTGGAAGAGTCACGATTGCGAATCGAGAGAAGGAGATCCGAAGTACGAGTCGTAGTTACGGACGTGAATCAGAAAGTGAAGCAGGAAAAGTGAGGTCACAGTCGAACCGAGATCGGGAGTTGAGAGGTGAATCAGAAGTGAGATCCGGAGTGCGGAGTGTGGAAGCTGAAGTGAAATCGGGAGTGGAGAGCCCTCAGCGAAAGGGCGAGCCAAGTCGAAGAAACGCCCAACGCCTTAAGTACTCTTTTTATGTATATAACAATCGAGATTTTTGCAGAGACATTTATTTTAATAGTGATTGTTTTCGCATAAGTTAGTTAATAAGTAGATTATATAATTTTTGTGCTTACTTTTCTTTTTATCCATAAAGTTAATTAGATAGTTTGAATTTAATTGATGTGATTTTTCTCAAAAATATCCTATGAGTAAGTAGATTGTACATTTCTATGTTGTTTTTTTTTTAATATTAATTAGATAATTTCGAATTTTAAACTAATTTAACTTTTCTCCAAGTAATCTTCCTTAAGGAAGCAGATTGCGTAACTTTGTGTTCCTTTTCTTTCATATACCTATAATTGTGGATTGTGTTTTAATTTTAACTTCTCTTCAATATTTTTTTTTTGGAAATTGTATGTTTTGTTTGTATATTTTATTTCGCCTATTATAATAATTGAATTTTCTGTAAATATTATAATACCTTGCCTTTGACCTTATGTGTATTAAACTGTATGAACCTCGAATTACCGCGCCTAATTTGCACCTCCTGCCATTTCTTCATCTGTGACTAAATTATGTATGATACCGGTAAGTCGTAGAGCCACGACTGCACCGAATAATAGACGGTGCCTGTAAGTGGAGGGCACTCGTCTTCAGAGCAAATTTGATATCAAAAGTGATATCAAGCTTCTATTTTCCACTAGTACCAGATATGGCAGTGGTGTCAGTTATGGATTTAAAACTGGTTTTGTCAAGCCCAAGCTTGACAGGCAAAATTAAGCACTTAAGTAGTATGTACTCTTAGCATAAACTTGGCTAATATTATAATTTTCATATACATTTCATGATTTATTGGTCTTGTTCCAATGTACCTCAGATACCGTTTCATTGTACCCCAGACCTGGGGCAAAGGAGGTGTTGTGCGAGAAGGCAATTTTTTTAGGTTCAAGGTAAATTTTTGAAGTAGATAGTTTTATGATACTTTTTTGGTTGTTCAAAACAAAAAATATTAAGTATAAAACACTGATATTTTACCATTGTACTTTTTTTACATCACTCCATAGTACTTCTTCGTTTATTCTCGGTTATCGCCTTTTATTCTGGTTTGTGTCTTCTGGTATTATGCCGTTTTTTACGACCTTTCTGGGCGACGCGACGTTTCAAATGGACCCAAGGGCTGATGTGTGCACATAACCCTGATGATGGACCCTGCAATAGGATCCATAACTTTGGATGCAGATAACAAATTATAACATATAGATCATAGAAAATAAATTCCAAGCGAATTATTGGATTTAACTTTTTTTAATTAATAAAATCTTTGAAAATAATTGTTATAGCTAATTTGTATGCACGGAAACTAAATATAGGAAAGTAGTCCTTTATTTAGTTCTCGTGGTAGGCACTTATATTTATTTTACGTTTCAAAAACCAACAGAATTGATAAATTATATAACTTTAAAACCATTTACTCGTGTATTTAATGTTTTGTTATTATGTAGTCAATACAGAATTATTTTGGTCATTTAAAAAGAAAATGCGTTGGTCTCTAACATAAAGTATTATAACCTTTGATGTACCGGAATATGACGCGAACCAGGTTATTAATTTTGTCCTAGGGCAATACCGAGATCAAAGGGCCCATGTTTCGAAAATCACGCGCCATGTGGTCACAGCCAGAACAGCCCCGGCATGTTCGATCTTTTGTTCGAGGACGAAATATGTGACCTATTGTTTAAAAAAATAGCATTGCAACGGACGATCGCCCTTAGGATAGCCCACCATAAAAATAATACGAAACAATGAAATTAGAAAGTTAGGGATGCCGAGGGCGTTGGGCATCGCCGAAGACATTAAGAGTGCACGGCCTTTTGTTAGGACGGACAATAGGTTCGCAACCTTTTGTTCTTAGGTAACATCTTGAAAGGGTAAAGAACGGTAAACCTTTTCTTGCAGCGGGACGTATATCTCTAACCCCGATTAAACAATAGAAAGAACAAAAAACAAGACAATAATTCCGAAAGTCGTCGCAGTAAACTTACTATTGTCCTCGACAGACAATAGAGATGTTTTAGAAAGCGCTGACATACCGATTTCCCACATGGCGACACCCTCCGCGAGATGTAGGATCGTATAAATTATATGATTATTATATGGGGCGCGAGGATCCCGCAACGCACGACCAGGCGGTCATTATCAATAAAGATAACAGGGGTCAATCAATTAAGAAGGTAGAGGCCGAATTAGAAATTGAGGCAAAGTGGTGAATCATAATATCAATGTAATATGTACCTAATTAATGAGCAACTGATATGTTTAATTTAAGTAAGGTAATGATAGTTTAGACAACCCAGGCCACCTCTGCAGGTGGATGTTACTCGTTTTATATGTAGTTTTCTCATTTATTCTGTATTCTATTGTTAAGTACCGAAATGAACGGGACATTGCAATTTGAAATAATAACGAGATCATCCCGAATTAATCTAACTTGTGGCAAATAATAAAAAATGTATTGATCGTAATAAAAGGAAAAAAACTTGATTGTATTATTGCCGACGATGTTTAATATTGATGCAATATATAATATATAACGTAATAGAATATTATCTCGTGAAAAGATGTAACACGGTTGACGAGATATAAGATTCCGACTTTTTAGTCTTTTGAAATCTGTCTGAAGAATGAATTTTAGCACACGGGGTTGAAACAAAATTAATTAATTGCAAATAAGTAAATGCCGTGTTGGAATAAACATTAATATTACTTTAGATCGAGGCTTTCATGTCTTATGTTTTCATGTATTACATACACCTAGTTGAATAATGTTAATTTGTGAGTTTTAATCATTTTTAAGAATAATGTTAATTTGTCATTAGTTATTCAAGCTCCCAATATTGTGTTTTTTTTTATACAAATTTGTAGGTTGTAGGTATATAACCTATCTGTAAACATGCAATTATTGTTTTGATTACTCGTTTAAGCAAGATGATTTGTCGGTCTGTTTTAAAATAGTTGTTTTAATCTAGTAATAATAAAGCTCAAATAATTAATTTCACTCTTTACGATACACCATTCACTTTGGTATTTGTCCGCTTTAAAAAAAGAAAAACATAACGAAAATTCTGAAGTTAGTTAATTGTAGTAGGGACTTCCGTTATTGGTAGTGTTTCAAAATAATTCTTGTTTGGAAAATTTTCAATTGTCTGCCTGGTGGAATGTGGCTTATATAATTTTTTTAGTGTTCTCTATTTTTATTCTTTTCTTATATTCTTATACCAGGGGTGGAAGAAAGCTGATTCGATAAGATAATGATTAGTATAATGAAAGTCCTGAAAAAAAATGTTTTGCATTCAATCCAGCTTACATATTGAAGTAAGAATTTTCATTATTTAGGTGTAAATAATGTTACATTAATTAATTTACGCCAAGTTTCCTTAAAATTTTCTTCTAGTAATAAGGTTTAACATAATTCGGATTTGATTATGTTAGTATATGTAAGCATTCCTTTTGGGCAAGTGGCGTTTATGCAAATTCATGTACTTTGTAATCCCAAAAGAAATTACAAAGATGTATACAGAACATTAACATTAGGGGACCCGCTTGAAGCATGTATCCCATGTAAATAAGTTTTTATGTTAATTGAGTCACTAAGAAATGCCACGATGTTCTGTATAATTTTAGCCCTTTGTTTTGTATCTCTATGTCACATATTGACAATTATGTTTGGTCCAACTAAGAAGTACGATAGCTTGTTTTATTTAAGCTAAAATTAAAAATAAAACCAAGTATCAAGTACATTTTGTCATTGTTAAAAAAAAAAAAATAATAAAAAGAAAAAGAAAGGAAGAGAATATGCGGAGTGGTAAATTTTAAATACCGTTCGGTTTATCATATAAAAAAAAAAAAGAAATAATAATGATTTTGTGGAGGTATCGAAGATAATCAATGTAAATGATAAGGATTGACCTGTAATGACGTAATGTATAAATAACGTTAAATCAATGTTAATGATAAGGATTGACCTGTAATGATGTAATGTATAAATAACGTTAAATATTGGGAGGCCTACTGTAAGAATCAAACTGACACTTAATAATAAGATTGATATTGTAATGCATACTTAAGGAATTTTACTGTGATCTAATGAAACCCTACGTTCAATCCCATGTAATTAGTCAATAATGGTAGAAATAACTGGTCGATAAAAATATGTCTATCTGGCGTGTCGATTTAATTAAGTATGTATATGTAAGCAGTTTTGTTTTTTGGGTAATAAGTGTTGATGCGAATTTGTGTTTTCAATTTTCCGCCTTTGCCAATTTGTACTGTAATATTTTCCTTAAGTTTAATTCATTTTGCAATGTTTTTTTTGGTGACGGGATAGGGATATGAACAGTGAACAAAGCGTTCGTGAAATAACAAAGTGTTTAGGCCTACATACCAGAAAAGCATCGAAATTAGCCGCAAACTGGGAGAACAATAGGGGGCGGAACGGAGGCAACATTGGGTTCAGCAACCAATAGCGTCAATCGGGACCTGGGAGGGACCAAGAGAGACGAATGAACGACGGAGGCGGACGTCAAAGGAGCCAATCGGCGAAAGACCAACTGGAGGCTTCCCCTCCAGCCCCGCGACCACACCCTGGGTCGCCGGGGAGAGAATATAAGGCGAAGCCAGCCGCCAAGAAGGCAGTTAAGTTGAGTTGAGTTGAGTGTGGAGAAGCTAGAGATTCTAGCGGTGCCCGTAAAAACAGCATCGCCGATCACTCTAGTAATTCCTGGAGGAGCGAAAGTCGAACGGTAACAACCGCCATTCGCTACCGAATGCTGTGACGCACCGCCGCAAATGCCTAAGTATCAGTGCCGCCGCGACGCCGCAGTGTACCACCGCGACGGAGAACCGACGCTCTGCCGACGACCGCACGAGTACCCCGACGACGCCAGAAGCCGTAGAAGAAGCCTGCATCCACAGAGGAGGACCAGCAGGAGCCGCCGCCGACCGAAAGAAGCGGCACGAAGAAGACACCCTTCACGTTCTCCGCAAACAGGTTTACCAGTTTAAAGACTTTTTCTCCCGCTCGCCTAGTGCTACCAAAAAGGGTTCTCGTTACCACCCATTTTAACTTTAAGGTCAGGCTCTGTATGTGCGTTGTTTTTTTGTTGTTTAATATTTTGTTTCCCTCTCTAGATTAAGATTTATTTAAATTGTAAACCGACTACCACTTTGCTTCGCTTTATGTAGATCATTTGCTACTTTGTTCAATATAGAAACTTGTAAAATTGTTTCGATTTTATTATTTTTATATCCCTTCACCCGCCTCGAGATATCAGTGTCCCAGTCAGTCACCTGACGTTTTGATTGTACCTAGGGGAGGGCGTAACCGCCGGCATACGTAGATCTGAGATCTCCCGGCCGGTTTATCACACCGTGATTTTATATCACCTCAGACCCTACCCCCCCTACTCCGGTAGATCACCTTATTATTTATTGTTCGATTTTATAATTAGGTTTGCAAATATATTGGTGAATGTTTTGCCCTTGTTACTATTCATTTTGGATTTCCGAGGATTTTATGAAATAACAATAACCATTATGACAGAAAATACGTATGTTTCTAGAATCTCATAGTTCATTTTTATTTTTAAAAAATAAAGGTAATGGTTGTTGCAGAAAGTGAACTGAACAGTTCATTCAACCGCAACCAATTCATTCATGAAAAATCTCTCTACCGCGTCGTTCTATGTTTTTCCGGCTTTAGAACTTACGTCAAACCAGCGAAATATTATTTAGTTTTTTTTAAATATACATGTTCAAACAGCTTCTCCGATAATGCGCCATGGATATTGCGGTCAAGTCTGAGCCCAGGTCTCCCGCCGAGAGCGACGGTGAAGCAGACGGCGGCCAAGTCCTGTACAGTGAGGTGGAAGTGTCACAGCTCCATATCAAGAAGGAAATCGCTGATTCGGGAACAGTCACCATCAAAGTTGAACCAGGAACTTCTACTGGGAGAGATCTCTTTACAGATGTATCACAAGTTTGTATCAAAGCGGAGCATCTGGATCCTTCTAGCAATGATGACTTGCAATCTAGTGAGTAGATTTGCGATTCTGACTTTGACACTCCCGTTCCGAAGGGGGCACAAAATAACTCCAAAAAAGTTATTTTTAAAACTATTCAATAATCATTAATGACACTAAACTGGTATTCTTTGTACGCCTCATAAACGACCCACATAATACAACACAAAGAAAATATTACAAAAATGTGTAGAAAGACAGTCAAAAGTAGAAAAAACGAGCGAGCCTTACAGTACCTAGTCGCATATGATGTGTAAAATTTGACATATAATTAAAAGTACCAATTGAGCAGCGACAGAAATTAACCTCAAAATTTAAATACTCACTTGCATTTTTTATCAATGATCTGCACTTTTTTCAGTCACTTATTATAAAAAATCTATTTAAAATACATCTATATTAGTATATATATTTATTAATTAGCAAATACATGTAAATAAAATGTACGTGCATTTTTTTCATATTGTATTTTGCAACACTGTGAGCTATCATTAAAGAAATTTTGCGATGTCGATAAAACAGTGTACCTACTATTATATTTTAGAATTTGGTCATTAGAAAAATATTGAAATTTGCGCCACTGTGAGCTGTCGGTAAATAAGCGTGTCTGTATCGATAAAACAGTGTACTATGTCGGTAAATAGAAAAAAAAAACATAATTGTTGACACAACAGCTGTGTTTGATAAAGTTATCAAATAACTATTTGACATATTAAATAATAAACTTTTAATGTCGTTTCTTTATTAACAGAGCAACACAAGAAGGTTTATTTTCTTTAATTTTGTCAATCCCTACAGAGTTTGAAAGAAACAAACATAGATACATTTATTAATACAGTACCAACTTCTCGGATAATGCGTTGGTACCATCTGAAGTCCAACTCTATCACCGCACGCGCTCATTGTTCAAATGAAATAGCGCGCGCTTCCTTCCTGTTACGCATTTCCGTCCATTTTCACGAAATCACTCCCACAGATTGCAGGAAAGCGAGAGGAAAGATGTTACACATCAAAAATGTTCTTCCATAGACAATCGGGAACATTCTACACAGTACGGTCGCATCTGCTTGTGAGTGATGAGACGTCAAAAGACGACGGTTTCTTATAAATAGCTCATTTTCTATGAAACTTCTATAATTAATCTTAATTAAATGGTATTCTTTTTTCATCCTTCACCCGTGAATAATGGGAAGCCAATTATTCATATTTTCTTTTTTACTTGATTGCTGCTCCTGTAAGATGGCTGTGATGCACTGACCACACCTAGCGGCCGCAAGTGCCTTCAAGAATAGTGTCAGAGTGAGTTAGGGGCCTAACATGGTAGATTCTCATAATAAGTTGTGTGTTAACAATAATTAAATGTACATTCGATGATCGTCATCCACATTAACACATCAATCCATGTAAATGAATAATTTATTTATTGCATTTCAGATGTCTCGGAGATAAAAGATACTATTTCGGCAACTCAGCGTCCGCCTACCCCTGAAAAGCAGCCTAAGTTTGAGACCGTTTTCAACACCAAATCCTCAAGTACGCGCAACCTTAAATCTGCTGGTAAAAAAGCGTTGTCGTGTTCGCAGTGCAACTATTCGTGCAATCAAAAATCAAATTTAAAAAGACATACGCTTACGCATTCTGGAGAGAAACCGTATTCTTGTTCACAGTGTAATTATTCGTGCAACCAAAAATCGAACTTAAATGTACACTTGCATAAACACACCGGGAAGAGACTGTTTTCATGTTCACAGTGCAAATTTTCATGTATTCAAAAATCAGCCTTAAAAAGACACGCGCTTACGCATTCTGGTGAGAAACCGTTTTCATGTCCACAGTGCAACTTTTCATTTAATCGAAAATCAAACTTAAAAGCACATATGCGTACGCACACTGGTGAAAAACTATTTTCATGTTCACAGTGCATTTACTCCTGCAATGAAAAATCCCACTTAAGAGCACATTCGCTTTTGCATACTGGAGAAAAACCGTTTTCATGTTCGCAGTGCAACTATTCGTGCAATCGAAAATCAAATTTAAAAGCGCATTCACGTACGCATACTGGGGAGAAACTGTTTTCCTGTTTACAGTGCAACTTTTCGTGCAATCGAAAATTATACTTAAAAAGGCATGCGCTTATTCACGCGTGACGTTTCATATAGAAAACAAGGGGCAACATGCTGCAGCGTGATTTTTTATTGTTTGACTGCTTAATTCAGAGACTATCCTTTGTTGCCTTTTTATCTTGGGATGAAATCGCATCCTGAATCGATCGGCACAGCATGTCCGGGCACTATAGTTAATCGGAACCTCGGAACACAAATCACGCCCACTCTGCCGACCAATGTATTCCTCCCGACGCATGGTGAAATTGTTTAACGCCGATCTTCGTTCCCGTCGGTTAAATTCTCTCCGTGATGTTTCCGAGTATCGGATCCGGAGTGTTGCAGTATTGTGATCTGTCTGCGTTAACGTCATTTTGCATGTGCGTAGTGCGCCGTATCCTTCTCTATAGTGATCTGTTAATTTATTGGATACGATTATATTAGTGAGATTATAATAACAATTATATTATATATAAATGTAAAAAAACATATCTTACGGAATTACTTTTCAAAGAATTCAAGATCCTAAATTTAGGCCGCATACAGAAAACCAACTCAACTTTCAAATAAACAAAGAAACTATCAATCAGCAAAATACAAATTTAGTTCAAGATCCAAATAGACGTAGCAAATGAATTGGATGCAACACCACTACAGATACCTAGGAATCAAAATTTCATTAATCTATCGGCGAATATTAGAACTATACAAGATTATGCAATGTTCACAAAGTGAGTAAAATCATTGAAAAATTTAGTGATGGGATTTGTGATATTAACCTTAACATGCTTATTTTTAAATATTGTAATATTAACTTAACCTTCCAATCTTTAAATATTTATATATATATTTCTTTGCATGTATGTGTTATTTGTTATTAAAAAATACAGTTGTGTAGCACACTTTTGACATTCTCCGGTTCCATATACAAGTTTATACTTTCATGAGACTGTAAAAAAATCCATTGCCTTTTTTGGATTTTTTTTTATTTAAACGAATATATGCAGATGTAGAAAGTATTTTTTAATAATGTTTATTTCTTGTAATTTTAATATTGCATTTACAATAGACTTATAAACTCGTCGGTCGCTAATAAATCACCCCCAGTTTATTAGTCCGAAGCAGTAACAACTCTCCTGTTGAAGCGACTTTCTACATTTCCTTCGGGCTGCAGAGAAAGCTGGTGAGGAGAATAAGATGAAATTAATATACAGTTGAATCCAATCTCGCATGAAGATGTTATGTAAATATAGTTTAGCCCTAGAAAACTATCCTTCATTGATGTGAGCATAATGCTTAATTTCGTCGATTATTACGAGACGTATTAAAAATATTAGTTACTTGTTATTGACAATAGGTTACGATTGTGTATTTATTTATGGTATATTCTTTTTTTTAAATTTAGATGTGAACACGGAATACGTGTCACACCAATATTCTTACTAATTTCAAACTAAGCAAAACGCTTTTGCTATAAAAATAAGATTTTTATACCTTTTGAATTTAGTACAAAGTCCAAAGAAGAAATTCATTGTTATCTCTCAACAAAGAATCAAGTCTACCTCTTACAAAAATGTAACCAATAGGGTCATATTGTTGCAGTAAGTTACGAAGCTGTTGTTAGTATATAGAAAATCCTCTTTACTCTCTTTTAGGGTAGTTCACCTTTAGTGAATAAGTTCTTTTATCTCTCTGCGGACGGGAGGTGGATGGGTTCGTAAGAAGAAAGATTTTGATGCAATTTAGTTATTTATTTATATGCTTTTACATGAGGCTTATTTTTCTACATAGAGGACATTTATTTTAACAGGTTATACAGGCTTTATGATGGAAAAGACGAAGAAAGTTTATGGAACAATTGGGGTATCACTATGGTTCGTACCTTTTGTGAAAGGCAGGGCTGGAGAGGTACACTTTGAGTCTCGATGGATTACTCACGGTTGGATCTTTGTGGCGAGGATTTGCTGAATGGCGTCGGTCCCGCGAAAGGTTCGCTAGGACCGTTGGCGCTGATGGAGGTGGTGATGATGATGATCTCGTGCACTTATCGAGCGCAGGCCGTCGTGTTGGATGACGCTTCGTCTGGCTGGCCGAGATGCGCGCAGCACGAGAAATCCAACCGGCACTAATGGACGCCGGTCACCTTTGAATGACTTCCTCAAAATGAACGCTTCGGACTTGTCTCGAAGTAAACTGTGGAAGATTTTGCTTTTAAGTCGTGGAAATTGCTCACTCACAACGAATAAAAACGTGAAACACTCAAAGATTGTGATCCGAAACGCACGCGTCAACACTCTACAGCGTTTTTGGCGCCCTGTGTCGGCCGCGTTTTTTCCGTGACCGTCCTTCGGGAGAGCCCTATTTTAACTGCCCGGAAGTTCTCCTCGGCGCCCGTGGAAGGAATTTGCGTTTCTTCTAGAACGTGTCAAAGCGGGACGCCTGCACTGGAGTGTGAGTGACGGATGCACCATCCTGTGGATTCCGCGAAGACCGGGACGATCCTTTTTGTTTTTCTTGTTTTGGTTTCGGAGGTGCCTTACAGCGCAATCTGCGATACGTTATTGGTGTGCATTTTGGAAACTTAACATCACCCTCTTTGCTGCGAAGAATTTAACTCGCCACGATTAAATTCTAACCCGCTCAGTGTATACCTCGTGAAAAGACGAACCCTCATTATATGTTATATAGTTTCACGGTTGAAGCAGCAATATGATATATGGTACCATACTGATACAGTACCAAAGATAGGTGAGAATAGCACTGAAGTTACCAGCGACTGAAGCACTTCGCTGAGGCAAAAATGGCCATGCACTGGGTTAGATCACTGTCGTCAATCGTAAATCACTTTATTGTGCAAGGGTAGGGAGTGAGGGATCTTATATATTATACAACATTCTGCAAGATCACAAATAAATGCAAGGTTTCAGGGTTATGGTCAACATAGGTTTGAGCAGAGGGCACTTAAAAGTTTGAGCTCATCCATGAATGATGGCATAACAAAATTAAAAAGGCATGTCACACACTACGTGGACCACGTCCAAGCGTGACGAGACTTTTGCAAAGGAAAAGAGCCTCGCCGGGAACGACGGTAACAACGTGCGACCCGCCAGGTTATTCCTATTTGACAGAAGATTGGCACCGATAAAAGAAGGCCAGATATAATTTCAGCGATGCTCTTTATGTCTGCTAAAATTATCATTAAAAACATAGAAGGACGAGATATAAAGGTTGGCTATCTTTCTTAAGTGTACTTATATCATTAAAAAAACATGGAAAGACCAGATACAAAGATTGGTTACCCCTCTTAAGTTTATTTACACCATAAAAGCATGGAAGGACCAGATATAAAGGTTGGCTATCCTTCTTAAGTGCGCTTATATAATTCAAAATACGGAAGGACCAGATATAATTTTGGCTATCCCTCTTATATTTGCTTAAATTACTTCTTACATACCCAACTACCTATCAAGTCAAAAGATTCGCAAGCGATGCCGATGGCTGATCATGCGCCACGAATGATATGATGGCACTATAAATACAACAGGGATGCCTACACATAACCTACAAAAATAAGTGATGAGGTGAAGAAAAACTGAGTCGCGCCTTTTTTAGTAATGATGAATGAAATATTAACACATGACACGTATGAAGCAAAGACGATGGAATACAAAGGATGACAAATACAAAGCAATGAAATTTTGATAGAAAGAGTGAGGTTGACAACGAAAGAAAAAGTGTGGGATGTACAAGGAGCCTTCATGCGTGGAAGAGGATGCATGGACCAGATTTTCTCACTGCGCCAGGTGACGGAAAAGTTTTTGGCAAAGAACCAAAAACTTTTTTGTGCCTTTGTGGATCTCCAAAAAGCGTATGACAGAGTGATAAGACGAAAGTTATGGAAGGTTTTGTCTGAATGTGGGGTGAAGAGTAAACTCATACAGGCAATTGCATCCCTGTACGAAGGAAGTAGTGCTTGCGTGAGAATTAATGGGACATTCACATCATGGTTTGATATTACAAAAGGTGTCAAACAGGGATGCGTAATGTCATCATGGCTTTTCAACCTGTATATGGATAATTGTATGAAAGAACTGAAAGAACTAGAAGTTGGAGCGAAAATGGACGGACTCACCATATCCTGTCTGCTATACGCAGACGATGCAGTGTTAGTGGCTAACAGTGAAGCTGATCTGCACTGCCTGTATCCAGGATGTCCGATGTATGCATGCAGAGTGAACTTCTGATGAATGTCAGCAAATCGAAAGTGATGGTATTCGAGAGAGACGAAAGAGTGACTAAGTATGATGTAATTATAAACAACGAATGCTTAGAACAAGTGAACGAGTTTGTGTATTTGGGAAGTATGTTTAGTAGAGACGGCAAGGCTGAGAATGATATCGAAAGGAGAGTAACTGCGGGAAACAAAGTTAATGGTGCACTAAATGCAATTATGGCCAATAAGAATCTGTCAAAGGAAGCAAGACTAGCGGTTCATAATGGCGTTCTAGTGCCAACCCTTATGTATGGAAGTGAAGCCTGGAATTGGCAAAAGAGGAATGAAAGTAGACTGAATGCGGTGGAAATGCGGTCACTAAGATGCTTGTGTGGAAAATCTTTGGTCGATAGAGTGAGGAATTAACAAATTAGAAGTGAATGCAATGCTGGCTGTAGTGTGGTAGATAGAATAAAAAAAGGAGTGCTGAGATGGTTTGGTAATGTGGAACGTATGAACGAGGAGAGGATGGTTAAGAAAATATATGAGGCGAATGTTGAAGGCAACAGGAATAGAGGGCGTCCGCGAAAGACCTGGCACGATCAGGTACTACAAGTATTTGAGGATGGCCCTGTTAAAAGCCGCAACAACCGTAGAACGTGTATGAGAAGATGTATGAATGTGGCCGAAGCAAAAGTGGTGTGCCAGGATAGAAGAGTGTGGCGTTCAATCCTCTCTGTCTACCCCTGCGGGGAAACGGCGTCGTGGTTAGTTAGTTAGTTAGTTAGTTAATACAAACAAAAGTTACAATGTAATGCATAAATTGATTATAATTATAATTGATTAGTATAATTTAAAATAATATGTATTTGTATAATAAACAAGAAAACACCTCGTTTGTAGAAATTATTTGTCAAATTGTCAACATATTTCGGGGGAAGGTAAATGGGGCCCTGATGTTATTATGGCGAATAGGAATCTGTCCGTAGAGATAAACTAATAAATCATAGTGAAGATGCGCTGCCAACTCTAATGCATAGAAGTAAACCAGGAATTGGCAATAAAGGTATGAAAGTAGACTGAATGCGGTGAAATGCGATCGCTAAGGTGCATGTGTGGAAAATCTTTGGTCGATAGAGAGGGGAATGAAAAAATTAGAACTGAATGTAATATAAGGTGTAGCGTGATAGATAGAATTAAAAAAGAATCGCTAAAATTGCTTCGTCATGTGGAACGTATGAAAGGGGGAAGGACGGTTTAGAAAATATATGAGGCGAATGTTGAAGGCAGTAGGAACAGAAAAGGTCCGTGAAAGACCTGTCACGATCGGATAAAATAAATATTAGAGGATGTCCTGTTAAAAGCTGAAACAAGTGTGTCTATGAAAATATGTATGAATGTGCGAGTGACAAAACTGGTGTATCAAGATAGAATAATGTGACACGGCGTGGTGCTTAGTTAGTAATGTATGACAGCGACGCAAATATCATGGAAAAAAGATGACAAATTCGATATTCAGAATCGGTACCAGAAACTCAAGAACGTAGTCAAGTTTTAAAGCATTCTCTTATTTCTCGCTTATAGCTATCACACGCCCAACACCATTTAATAGACGATTAGCAAAACTACCGTGGAATAATATAATTAATCATCTTTCAAATCATTTTCGACATTTTATTCGAGGCTGAAACCATTTAATACCACCCCATAAATTTTAGCCAACTTCTGACGTGAAGAGTATCAACTATTCATGGCGGCCATCCTGTTTCTTCATTTTATATATTAGGTTTTATGGAGTTTCTAGCGTTCTAGCACAAATAAAAGTTAATGTGCGTAGGTACCTACGACAAATATTATTATTTTATCTTATCTATGACAAATGTACAGTTAACTGAGTTAAGTGCTATTATCGCTTCCATATAATTCACCAATCAGAGATCAACACATAAATACGTCCGCGTCATTTTATCTATGCTTTTCTGGATTTGACATTGACACATTCGACAAGCAATCGAAAGAATTAGTTTTTTTAAAATATATAGGCTCAGTTAGCATCTTCAGTAGTGTGTCATGGATGTTGCAGTCAAGTCTGAGCCCAGGTCTCCCGCCGAGAGCGACGGTGAAGCAGACGGCGGCCAAGTCTTGCGCAGTGAGGCGGAAGTCTCACAGCTCCATGTCAAGAAGGAAATCGCTGATTCAGGAACAGTCACCATCAAAGCTGAACCAGGAACTTCCACTGGGAGAGATGGTTCTGATCTACCTACAGATGCATCGCACATTTGGATCAAAATTGAGAGATCGGATTACTCTTGCAATGACCTACAAATTAGTGAGTTGATTTGCAATTTATCCTTCAATCAATCTATTTGCAATATTACTCTCTTCGGGTCAATATGACCCAGAAATAATTTTATTGTGCGCTTGATTGTAGAGGATATACAAATCTTTTGATTTAATGAATGTTTATGAAAATCCTTTTATTTTGACAACAACAAAACATAACTGAAGACTTTTTGGAAACAGATGGCTGAAAAACATTAGAAATGAAATGTTAGCAAAATTTTGCTCAAATAACATATTGAATGGATTTACCATCGCAATAATACATCAGCACAGATTGTTTCACATTTCAATATACAGGACCAACCTGCCGACATTGTTCAGCATAGCGGTAGCTTTGGGTATTGCTATATTCCATGTGTCTGAAGGGGTTTTCCGAAGCAGGATTCTCGTACACCTTTGACCAAATTTTATATTATTTTTTATCAATTAAATATTATGTATATACTTTCATGATATATATACCTTGAACACTTAGTTGAGTAACGTACATATTACTAAATGAATAATTTGAATGAAATGAATTCATACATTTCTTCAATTTCTTGTTCATCGTGGCTAAAGGTTTGCGTGTATTCCTGACTCAATGTTGTGACCACTGGTTTGGTGTCAAGTTTGACTAGAATTACTCTGCCTTACTTACTTACTCCACATTGCACATATCTCTTTACTCTCCTGCCCAGTTGTGTACACAGCATTATTACCACACCCCTTTGTCCCGGTTTGTCATCTATCGTTCCACCGTAGATCAGTCTGAAATCTCCAGTCCATATATAGGCTTAGGCCCGAGGCGTTTAGTTTATTTTCTCTTCTTTCAGATTATCTATCTTATTGTTTTGCGGTAAAGTTCTCACGTTCCAGGTAGCGTAGCGCCCATATCTCTTATTTATATGTAATTCTTTTTTATCTTCTTTTCATCTTCCTGTCACACCCGGGATCCGACCGGGGGACTATTTTAACTCCGTAGTATTCTGCTAGAGACCTGTCCATGCTTGTTGTTTCTTGGGAAGCCATGTCGGCCTTTAATGCGGTAGTTCCCCTTTTACTTTCCACATTCTATGCCGTTGACCGCGAAGGTTCTTCCGCCTTTAGGGATATTTTCTTCCTCCCAGGACATAAGAGCGCCCTGTCCAACTTTATCCGGGAGGAAGAGTGGGTTAGCTTGTACCGACCAGCGTTCGGTCCCTGTCTATATTTGCCGTCACTAACTTGTGACGTTGCCCGCCCCCTGCCACATGCAGGAATAGTTGATGAGTTTCCCTTCATTGAATCTGAGACCAGTAGGAATTGCTCAATACTTTTCCTCAATAAGATTTATAATGAAAACTTTGTTTTTATGGGTCACTTTTCTACCTTTAAATTTTCAATTATGGTTTTGCTCTGTGAAATATATTAGTATGCAAGTTATTTGTAATTTTTATTCCGATTCTTTGTTCAGTATCCTTATTTTGTTATTTTATCCAAATTTTTATTAAAAAAAAAAAGTGTAATACAACTCATGCTTTTATTTGTATTAAAATCAACGGATGTCCTATAAAATTCAACGATCTTACTAAATTATAACTTTTATTTTAAGTACCTAGTGATTTTCTCCTTGCACTGTATTAGTTAATTATAACTTCATGTTATCTCTTTTTATACATTAATATTATTTTAGCACACTTAAGTTATAATGTTTGATTAATTTTTCCATATGAAATCCCTAAGGGCTAGTAAATAAGTAATAATTAAAATATCATTTAATATCCGAGTCACTTCAAGAATGGCATGTAATGGAAAGAAATCAAATGTTTATTTTTTAAATTCAGTTTTAAGTTTTCTGTTCTTTAAATCATTTAAAACGTTTCTAGGTTAAGATGCGTGAAACTCAAAATAACCAAAATATGTTATATTTATATATATTGAGACTTTACTTTAGAGACTAACTCAGACCGTATATAAGTTAACAGTGTGAATATTCATTTATAGGTTAAGTTGTATCAAACGTTTTAGAGGTCATTATTGGTAGTGAAACGGCCACCATACCGGATGGCGCGTGCAGTGGGAACATTGAAGCATGACTTTTTTGTAGACGTATATAATGGAAAAAAAATAGAAATCAAATATTTATGCTACAGATTTTTATGATATATGAAAATATGAATACTATGACAACAATTGTGATAGAAATATTACGAAATATATGTTGTATTCAGTTTTTTTTTCCAAATAATTGGTTACGTAAAAGTCATGCTGCGAAGTTCCTACTGCACGCCGCTGCTAGACGCAAGCAGTTAAATTATATTATTATCAGTTTAAGTAATTAATATTATAGCTGCCCGCAGGGCCTAGCAATAGGTAATGGGCGAGAGCCAAGTTTCACAATCCTGATTAAAACACGACAATTTTTACGAATATGTCAGAGGATGCCTTACTGTTCCTAGATTATTATATGCTGACCAGCCCGAGTGACATGAAGCCGACCCAGGAGACAGGCATCTCTCCACATTGTGATATCGGATGATTATTGATGATTCCAGGAGCAGGTTCCAGCAGTGTCGGCCGGTGGAATGCGCACGAAGACGATGTGCGGAGAGGTGAGGAGTCTCCAACCGAGAGCGGCCATGAAGGGGCTCCCTGCATTGATATAGACATACTGTGTCCTAACATCAAGCAGGAGTGCTCGGAGTACTCGAGGAGGACCGACCAGGGCACTGCTCAGCGGTTGATTCCTGGAATGGCTGGAAAGCAGCCAAAATCAAGGGTCGTTTTCACTGTCAAATCCTCAAATACAAACATAAAAAAAGACGTGCTTAAAAATGCTGGAAGGAATCTTTTTTCATGTTCACTGTGCAAATATTCGTGCAACATAAAAGCAAACCTAAAAAGGCACGCTCTTACTCATTCTGTTGAAAAGCCATTTGCATGTTCACTTTGCAACTATTCGTGCACTCAAAAATCATACTTGAAAAAACACGCCTTTTCGCATTCTAAAGAGAAACCATTTTCATGTTCTCAGTGCAATTATTCTTGCATTCTTAAATCAGACTTAAAAAGACATGTGCTTACGCATTCTGGAGAAAAACTTTTTTCATGTTCACAGTGTAATTATTCTTGTATTCAAAAATCGAGCCTAAAAATACATTCGCTTAAGCACACTGGTGAAAAACCATTTCATTGCTCACAATGTAATTATTCTTGCTTCCAAAAATCACACATTAAAACACATTTGCTTAAACACACTGGTGAAAAACCATTTCAATGCTCACAGTGCAACTATTCGAGTAATCGAAAATCAAACCTTAAAACACATTTGCTTCAGCACACTGATGAAAAACCACTTCAACACTCACATGTGCTTACGCATGCTGGAGAAAAATATTTTTCGTGTTCACAGTGTAATTATTCTTGCTTTCAAAAATCGAGTCTAAAATTACATTTGCTTAAGCACACTGGTGAAAAACCATTTCAATGCTCACAGTGTAATTATTCTTGCATGCAAAAATCAAGTTTAAAATTACATTTGCTTAAGCACACTGGTGAAAAACCATTTCAATGCTCAGAGTGTAATTATTCTTGCTTTCTGAAATCAAGCCTTAAAACACATTCGCTAAAACACACAGGTGAAAAACCATTTCATTGCTCACAGTGTAATTATTCTTGCTTTCTGAAATCAAGACTTAAAACACATTTGCTTAAACATACTGGTGAAAAACCATTTCAATGCTCACAGTGCAAATATTCGTGTAACACAAAAGTAAACCTTAAAAGACACGCTCTCACTCATTCCGTAGAAAAACCATTTACATGTTCACTGTGCAACTATTCGTGCACTCAAAAATCATACTTAAAAAAACACGCCCTAT